>QNGE01003344.1:17722-35991 GCA_008508345.1 Paragonimus westermani | reverse complement strand
TATTAGCCAATCAAGTGGCTAACCAGCATTGGCCGGCTGGACACAAAGGCCCCACTGGCACACCTCGCGGTCTTATTCCTTCGGGTTTACACTGGATATGTAGTGTGTTGGTGGAACTGCAATTGGTGCAGCGCAAGCCAATTGCAGTGATGGCTAAGCGCAGGCGTCCTTTGGCTTCGGTCACTGTGACAGGCTAATCCGAATCGGATGCCGCCAACCAACTAAGTAAAACACAAAACAATAGGACAAGTCCCCTTTATTGGCGACTAATGAAAGACATTGGCGTACACTTCCACACAAAATAGTAAACATGGTGAACGAATCACACACGTATTTCGTAAGATGTCTTGTTCTCGCTTAGAGTTGCTGCGCTTTTACGGACGGGTACTGGTGAACTATCCATTCGCTCAGAGAACGGAAAAATCTGCTGCTACTATTTACGTCTCAATCAGCAGCATTCATGCGATATCTGATTAATATTGGTATTCGGTCCAGTCATGAATTACTACTCGACCATATGCATGCTCTTTCTTCGTCCACCCAACTAAACACAGCTACGTCATGTCCAGCAGGTTAGCCGATCAGTTGAAATATTGAAAACGGATTGAGTAACCGCGATTTTATCAACAGCTGGATAAGGAAGTACATGCGTAGAGAGCCAGGATGATCAGTTTCACACCGGCATGAGCGATTCCACAATTCGCGGTGCTAAGTATCGGCTACTATTTGGTAAGATACGATGACTGGGTTAGTCATGCCATTTCGCATCATGAATTAGTGGGGCCCAAAATCAAACTCAGTCATTGCTTGTTTATCGGGAAGATGCGATATTCCAAGATGAACCTCTGGCTTGCCGGTTTATCCTTATAAGGATGTTTGCTTCCTCCCTTGCCATGGCCTCCTCGATCACGTGACCTAAATCCCACAGTGATAACACTTTCGGAGTAACACAACTGACTTAGTCCCAGAAGTAAGGAACCACAGAGGTTCTCAAAGTAAAGCGATCGAGTGGAGATCACAGAGGACTAGTGTAACTTCCGCTCACACGTTCACTTGTTTCGCCTTCTCCCCATTTGACCAACGTTTGCTCATCAATTGAGCACACTTGGTTTGTTGAGCTGATTACAGTATTTTATTATTACGACGCCACGTGTCTGTGGACTATCCTCCTCGGACTAACTACCTTGAATGTACATTTATTCTCATTTACTATTGCATTTGCTTGACGATATTCATAAAGAGTTGACCAAGACAGCCTAGTGACTTTCATAGACCTCGGGTTCATAGCTCCTGGTAGAACACTGATTGATTTGCACGCCTAGTGGTCGCCTACAATTAAGGTAATCACCAATACTCATCAAATATCAGATAAATGTTCCTTTTATTCATTCTGGGTGAGCGGATACCTTACCGGTGCGCAAAGCAAAGGTGCAGACTGGGAGCCGCAAACTCCTTGTTCATTGTTTGACTCAAGAGTACGCAATCTGACTACCAAGTCACGTTATTAGGCGTTGGGATCAGCATTATTATTGGTCCCCGTAGTGGCCGCATGAACGGAAGACAAAGTTGAGAAAGAGCATGAGATGACCTTTCAAGTTTTAGATCACACGCTTATCACCACAGGATTACCCACAAAAAATGACGTGCGTACCACAACAAGCGAGAGGAAATTATCGATTACGCAAAAGTGGAAAAATGTATTAAATAGGGGTATGCCGCAATTCTCAGCAGGAACGCCGCTGGCTTAAACCCTCAACCATGCTAGAGATCAAACCCACACCATTTTTTCCGGATAACACACAAGAAACCCGAAACGCCCTACTTAAACAAGCTTCAGTGTCAGTGATAGGATGTGCCGAACCCAAATAAGTGACTGATCAATAGGCCATCACTTCCGGCAAACCTCAGCACTTGTAAACAAGGTACGACGTGGAGAGCGATGAATTAACGTTCGTAAGAGGGGTCTAGGTCAACCAAGCCTGCTAACACATAGACAGCAGAAGCGGTCTAGGCAGCCACGGTTGCCAGTTAGCGTTGATATCATTGAGCTATTCAGAAAATGATGAAAGTGAGTGAAAATTAGCACACTACAGCAGTGTAGTTCTGAGCACCTGAGTGGTTAGAACGCAGTCATACATGCAATCAGTTTTAGCTAATAACATGGATCAGTGTGCTGCTAAAATGACAGTCACTGGGAGGTGATACCACGAAATTAAACCGGAGGGAATGAGGAAAAGAGCGCTCCAAAAACCTAGATAGGAATTTAAAATTTCTGCAGTGACTTGCAGCAGGGAGCTGACAAGCTAAGGTGGCTCAACTAAGCTCAACCATTGTATTGACCTTCCAACAAGCATGCAGATCTAATAGTGATCCTAGTAAGTGTGCTTAGCTACAACTGTTCTGATGATGTTCACATGAGGGACGGCGAACGATAAAGCAAAGGTATCGCGCTAGGGGAGCTAACGGAACGGTAAACTGAAAAATTTGGTAACCACTGGTGTGGATGGTTGTACGTTCCCCAACCGTCCGAGCAGCATATCTGAATGTTACTCTGACAGACCAATCAGATAGGTTTCGATTAGTACGTAGACAATTTAACTCAAGATGACTTGGTTTACGTCAAAACATTCAAACGAAGGAGTCCAACAATCGCGATGCGCTTGTAGTGCTACCACAATCAACCAACGCATTTCTTGGTGAATATTTGGTCTAAAGTGATGATAGCCCTCTCCCTGTCATCGACAGAAAACAGCCAGAACATAAATGTATATCATTTTTAAAAAAGGAAGTTCGTGAACAGGTCAACTAACAGAGATGCCGACTCCAAAACCAGCCGATGGGTGGAAGAAAGCCAGTACGACAATATCAGGCTGGTTATATACGCTCTCTTTGATGGAACGTGGCGTGCGCTAACAACAGCTATACCGCGCGTGCTTGCATCTCAGCGACCGTCTACTAAAATAAGTGGTGTCATCGATCAATTTCTCACTGCCCGAACCTATCGGCCTGTTTTTTCCTCAGTGAATGAGTGAAAGAAAGTAAAATGTGAACAACTCATTTAAACACTTGTCATATTTAGGATTAGTAGTAGGCCGGCCTCGTCTGGGTTACATACGGCTACATAACAGTGCGCGTGGCGCATCCCTGAGCTATCTTCAAAATTCCGATGTAAATCACAACTCACCGATCGCAATTCATTTGTTCCATATTCATGTTGTAGACCATGGCAACAGATGTGAATAAATGTGCCGGACTAGGCACTGTACACTCTAAAGCGTTTTGTGGTACGTTGATCAAACAACGGTCCGGGTACATTGCAAAACCTTGAGGTTGCTCGACGTTATAATAAGCCTGCTGATCTGGCGGCTGAAAAGTACCTAAAAACAACACTTTAACGAAAATAAAGGCTAAACATACCGAGGAGGGAGCCTGCTATCTGTGGTTTTGCGTCATAAGTGGCGCTGGTACCATTTGCAGTCTGACTGTTCACTTGTTCAAAATCCCAAGTGTCGTTGTCGTTTCTGGTGACCGTGAGACGAGTGGGGCGAGCGTAGTCCACTTTTAGTGTGCAACAGCCAGAATAAATATCCGCTCCGTTAAGGTTGCGCTTCACCAGACGAGCATCGGCCGAAGTTTTCAACTCCACCATTGCCTGCAAATAAACCAGCAAACGTGAGTAATGTTCAGCAACCAACCCCCCCGGGCAATACCCCAGTGATCCAAACATTCGTCTACTAATTAAATGGAGTCCGCAGCTTTAGACTGATCCTCCATTTTCCAGTTTATACACCGGAAGATATTTGGTGACAAATAACACTCAAGGTCATATGTGGGGCAGCCCAACACGAATCGGGAGGGGTGGCCGCAGTAACTAGGGCTGGAATCTGCAACCACGTGGTTGTCAGACAGAGTTTTTATCACTGATCGGTTGGAATTAACGGGCCAATTACTGTCTCTTCTCGAGACTATCGGTCACCTTGACATTCCTTATGAGTGAGAATGTGTTAATGTATGGCGCTTCAGTCAGCGTGACACCAACGGCGAGATGGTTGGTATGTCCAGAATGAAAACATCTATTTTGAGGTTCAAAATCTGGCGAGGGCAAAAGAAACGTTGTGAATCAACATGGACGGGGCCAGTGCTTTGTTTTAAACGTCAATCCGAACGAGACAGCAACCACTGCATGTGAATCACGCATAATCACAATAATCACCATAAACGACAATGCATTAGTGGTTCTCACTGATGCTTAACTGCCGTATTTGTGAATGACGCACAATATATATTATTCGCACTTTATGCTCAACATTTAAATTGACAATCAGCTCACCTGGACGTGTGCTTTGCGAAACATGACAATACGAACAACGGTAGCAAACGGTGAGGTAATTTTCTGAACAACGTCGATAGTTATCGGATATCGAGAATTATAAATGGTATACAGGAGGACGTTATTTTCCATGGATTCGCCGACGTCCTCAACAGGCGTGTCTTTATCGAGCGCACGCTGAACTATACGCTTCGAAGTGCTGAATGAGACATTAATTTCCTGGGAACCAATGCGAGGGGGATCAGCAGAAGCCCTACACAATGCAAAAACATAACGCAATGTATTGTGTATGCAACCATGATACAATAAGCCTAAATAGACTGCAAAAAACGATAGAGATAGCGGCCAAACTAGAAGGCAGCCGTTTGCAATTGACAAAACATGAAATAATGCACAAACACATCCAGTCAGATATTTAGGACTGCAATACTTTTGTGTGAATATTCCCAATAGTATTCGGATTTACAGTAACTGATCGTCGGACACGCCGAGCATCCCCTATCGATGCAGCAACCTAGTAGGCTGAGATTCAATGATTTCAAATGGGCATCATTCACAAGAGGAAATCTAAAGAGATATTGTGCAGAAAAACGACAGTAGGTAAATCACCAGAGATCGCGCTTATGACCTGAGCTGCTAACCTACTCTCAATATATCTCCGATCGAACATGCTAAAAAAGGGTGACGGTCAATCGGGATTAGTAGCAGAATTTTCGATCTTGTGTGCCTGAACTACCTGTGAAGTAGGGTAAACTAATTAGGCACTAGCCTGGTCTTCGTCACATCGAAGATTCTCAGGGATCTCGAAGTGGGGCGGCTGTCGAAATACGGGGGAAAGACAGATTTGCAGCCTGGTTGTGAGAGTAACGTCCAAATCTTCACCTTATGACGGACCATGAAGAAGCGGCCTTCCTTTTCGACCAACGGTTGAAGTATTTTTGGACTCAAACGCCGGCTCTGAGTCGGCTGTTCGCAATGTCTTCTGGGGCTGTTTGTATCGTGGAGGTGTTTCAGTGAAACATGCTAATTTGTTGAAATCACTGTGTGCAGAATGCGTACACACGGGTTTCTGATTACTGCCAATTCAACTACGTGATAGACGACACTCTGAAGGGAGTACTAAGAGGTTCCGAATAGCTCGAAGCAAGCCTTCTGTCAAGCGGTAGACTGACAGATATACACAATACACAAGTAGCACTGGTTTACACCGTTTCACCGCAAAGATTATGCCAGGTGATTAAATTATACGGCTAATCTGTACGATACGAGCTTCGCACCTTCAAAGTGTAATATTTTAAAGGGAGTTGCTTTGCCCGACTCTGTCTTTGCGACTGCAAGCAGACCACTTGGGTTTAGTTTCTCTACCTATTTGCTGTGGTTCCCACAACTTTCAATATTACTGATCCCTAAGGATGGCAATGTTATGTACTGTGCCGCCCTATCACCGTCGTTTGTGGTGACGAAAACAAGGTTGGTTCCCAACTAAAGAAAATTTTGCTCGATGGATGAGACCTGGCCCATTCGTGTGAGAAGGGCATGAAACCTGCGGTTACACTGCACCGAGAGGCAATTACGTGAACACAGACACAAACACCACATATCTGAGAAATGTCCAAGTTCGAGATCGATGATGGGGAAAATTGCAACACCATCAACGACCACGGAAGGTCTGCCATACGGCACAACAAATGTTGTTCTTGATAAGCGGAAGAAACTACAGAATTGGCAGAGGCTACAAAATCCACTGGCCGTCTCACTGAACGAGGGTGAGGTATCGTCTGTTGGCTGATGGTAGCGCAACTATCAGCAGTGTCAGCTGGAAGCGTTCTCGGACATGAAAGTCACTTTCGGTGGAGATCCCAAAACAAGAGGATTTTCCAAACTTCATTAGGAATCTTAATTCCCTGTGTCTATTTTGTACCCTCACTACACATGTACTCATTGGCCTACCGCTTTATGCATTACTGTCATAACTTGCGACAGCTTGAGCTATTTCACACACTCACACGGCCCGATATACAAAACGCACATATTTATGTACAAATATTTGGGATCACAGCGGAACGGACGCATCCTCGGGTATTAGTTTTTCATAATATTAACAAATACGGGATGAGAATGAAAACCAGGAGCAACGCAGAGCAAGCTAATTGTGACAGCCAAAGCTGAGCCTTGTGAGTCGGTTGGCTAGACATGTTAATTTGCAGGCAGACGCTGAAAACTACGTAGGAATACACGGATGAACATGACTACGAAGAAGCGGATCAATGGAATGTGCACAAGTTACAGCAATCAATGAGTGCACATCGCTTACAACACAGCCTACACTAGTTCTATCAAAAGCAAAACGGCAAACCACTTTTTAGTGCAATAGAGAATCAGAACGATAAAAGGCTCACTTTTTTATAAAGCTCTCAGCATCGGCAACAGACACAAACTCAACCAACGACTGTTTTCGATGGGGCATCATAACAACTTCGCGTATATCACCGTACGGTTCAAACAATTTCAACAAATCAAGTTCCAATGTGTGCGCCGGCAGTCCTCGAACGTGAATAACGGGAGATGGCTCAATATTCTCCCAATCACTGGTGCGGCTTCTTTTCTGTTGTTCGAACATTTCCATTCAGTTGATCAATTTCACGAACAGAATGGAGGTTGCAATACGATTGCTGAAACAAACACTGCAAAGTTTAGGCAGCCGCTAGTGCAGTTGCGAAACTCAAGAATGGTACATACGGCTTTCCTCGCAACAGCATTACTCGTCGCCTCCTCAAAAACGTAAAGTAAGCGAGTGACATTATACCGATCAAAACAATAGGGGAAAACCTGTGCCAACCAGCCACTGAGTAATTTTCTGTCAATCTAATGGGACGTCACGGACACCTCTCGTTCACAGAGAAACCACTTAAACCAGTTATTTCCACTCTTACACGAAGCTCTGAAGCGTGGTTGTCTTCAATACTGTTGGAAAATCACACAAGTTCTCTTGGGAAATATACCGGCGGCATCCATGCATAACGAGATGGTTCAGTGGAAACTTCTGATGTCCACACTAACTTCCGTCTCTCCGTCAGTGTGCCTTAGGAAGGTAGGCTTCAGAAGTGTCCAATGACAGTTACTCATCGTCAGCAGTTGTACAACGTGTAGAATTCCCGTTGATTAAGTTTTACTATACCAATCTAAGCATCCACTTCGGTGAACACGTTTTGGGTGGAGATCAGATGAGCAGACAGCAACCAAGCTGTCAACAGTGTGAAGTGACACTTATTATTGCGCAAGTACCGAAACAGACTGGGTATCATGAAATGAACACAACCAACAATAAGTGGGCAAAATTCGGGAGGAGAAAGTAGAACAGGAAGTACACCGGTAAAGAAAAATGGCTTTTTTAAATTTTAGTTCACACGTGATCCGGCTATTTTTCGTTGTAGATGTTAATGCTTATAGTTTCTCGATAAATGGCTATAGTATGCAGCCGTATCCCTTAGTACTATATAGCTCACGACAATCAGCAGCTTTTGGAACATAAACGGAATCAAGTACAACCAGCAGAAGCCAAAATTCATGCCAGTTTTTACACACTCTACGTTAAGTCATGCGGTGCTTGATACACTATTGCTGTAAACGCAGAAGCTTGGCCTGCAGTTTTTTACTGCAAGAACTCCCGTACAGGTTACGTCAAAACATAGTTGGCAACATCCGAAACAGAATAGCCTGTCACAGTTACCAAAAACAAAGGACGCCTGCGCTTAACCATCACCACAATTGGCTTGCGCAGCACCACCCCATTCATACTGCATATCCACTGTAAACCCGAAGGAATAAGACCAGTAAATATGTGAGTGAAGCCTTTGGAGCCAGCCGGCCAATGACGGTTAGCCAATTCACAGGCTACCCCGAAAATGAAACCCTTATCCCTCGGAGAACAAACGAACAGAGAGACTGCAATAACACGATCGAATCTGAGAAGATATGTAAAATGTTATACAGGAAGCATTTCAGTATAGGAGTGCATGTTAGTGCATTGTAGAGAAGATAAGGATGGAAAACAAAATTCAGATTGGACTAGGAAAAGGACGGAAAAACCATCCATCAAACAACACACGAACAAAGCTGAAGAAAAGAGCAGGTAAAAGAGGGGCGGATTAGTTGCCAAACAACCATGTTCTTGGTCGATGCAATCCTTAAGAGAAACGGATGGATATACTGACATGACCCACCTGACCGTAACGTACCAATCGGCTTTTCACAGGCGGTTCACTATAAGTACGTTGATGACCTACTAATCTCATGCAGCCAGCGCATTCGTGGCCACACACATCGCAACCCCACATAGTCATGTTACCACGACCTATGGCACCGATGGTTCCCTTGCGTATCGCGCGCTCTTTTTCTCGGCTCGCTGAACCTGCGGACGCCCGTCCGGATCGTATTCCTCCAGGGCGGCAAGTTCAACGCCAGCTGTTCCCAACGTCTAAAATCAATGTTACAGCGCAAAAGATTTACCTGGATAAAATCCCGGTACCTCCGTTTCTGACCACCAGGATTTTGCTCACCTGATTTCAGTTGTCTATACAGCAGCTGCTTCGGAATACGGTCATCGGTTATCCGACAGACGCGACTTAGTCAACGGAGCTGATTCGGAATCAACATGGCTCCCATTCCGTCCATGTCCGCTCGCCGCAGTGCCTGTGTTCGGAATCATGTGCGACCACCGAATATCCAAGATACGCCTCATACACTGCAGCTGGAAACGGCTCAAGTTCCACTGATACAATGTCCAAGTTTCACTGCCGTACAGCAATATAGACAGCACTATTGAGCGGTAGGCAGAGCTAAATGCTCGGCTTCGGGTTGCGGTTATTCCAAACGTCTTTCAAGACGTCCGAAGGCATCACTAGCCTCCGCCACACGAGCTTCCAGCTGGCGACCCAGGGACAAATCTGTCGACAAATAACCACCCAAGTAGCAAAAACTCTCGCAGCTATCGACAAAGTCACCATTGATGTGGAGTTCTGGTGGAGGTGCAGAAACAGCACCTCCACCCGGAGAAGGTTGGAAGAAAGAAAGAAAAGGTCTTACCTGTGTTGATGTCCAATCCAAATTTAGATGCCGCCAACGCGAAAGCTGTTGCCAGGAGTTGCAGTTCTTCTTCGCTGTGTGCCAACAATACGCTGTCATCTGCGAACAGAAGCAAGCGCATCGTTGGGGTATGTAACCGGGTTGAGGCGCCGAAACGTGGGATTTTCAACAGGCGCTCATGCGTCTGATACTCTACCTCAGCGCCTTCCTCCGCTACCGAGTCGTGAAAAGCAACTGTGACCATGACAGTCAAATATAAACTAAATAGGGTTAGGGCCAACACACAGCCCTGCTTCACACCAGTGGCGATGTCAAAATCACCTCAGATAGATCCACGCAATTGTACTTCCGCCCTCATACTCACACGCAACAATCTAATCATACTGACGAACTTACCTAGACATCCCAATTTACCAAGCACCATCCACAACGCCTTGCGGCTCACGGAATCAAACGCCCCGACGAAGTCCACGAACAGAGCATGCAGAGGCCGGTTTCTTTTCCGGCACTTCTCCTGCAGCTTTCGAGCAGCAAACACCAGGTCGATTGTACTCCAACTCGCCGGGAATCCACACTGCTCCTCAGGAACATTTGTCCCCAAAAAGTTCGCATTCAGACGGTTCAGAGGGATTCCGGCGAGCGTCTAGTCTGCGCAGCCCAGAAGACTTATGTTTCGATAACTGTCAGAGCATTGCTTGCTACCCCTACCTCTAAAGAAAAGTACTACAAGAGCATCCCCGAATCTTTGTAGCATCACCTTGTGCACCCAAATGGAACGAACCAGCTGGAGTAAAGCGCGTTCCAGCGCCGACCTGCCATTCCTCAGGATCTCACCTGGCAGTCCGTCTTCGCCTGCAGCCTGCCCGTAGTGCAATTGACCAATCGGCCTCTGCGACTCTGGCAAATCCAGGGCGAGAGCAAGTGAAGATTTGATGTTCTGTTGCAGCAGGCTGTTCACGGCCACCCAGTCAATGGTAGCAGGATGGTTTAGTAAGCTACCAGTGTTTGCACCAGACTTTCATGGTGTCTTCTGGTTGGGTAAACGAACAGCCGATCAGTACTTCAGTGAACTGGACCAAAGATCGCCCTGAACGAATCACAGGACTCCTTATGTTTTTGATGATCTGCAAAGCCTTGCATCCGCTCACCTTGCTTCCTCCACCAGTTGCTCTTGATTTCGTGAAAATGCTCGGCCAGTTGACGACGAGTACTCCGGAACGTGGCCTTCTTCGCCTCATTGTCTGGGTCCACTGTAGAGGCAGCAAACGTGGCATTATTCTCCCGTACCTACTCAGAGATAACCACGTTGCTGTCGTCAAACTGACCAAAAAATAGGACCACGAACACGTACACCCATTTTCACGGCTGACGTACATTTATACACATTGGGCAGCAGTAGGCTGTCATTCGCCCTGGTGGCACTATCCCCATAGGGCGTACACACTATTCTGATAGTCGCTTCTAGTCCATCGTCTTCCTGGCATTCAGACGTGCTCTTTAACTTCCGGATGTACGCACTATATTACTCACAAACGAGGCTGCCTGGTATACAAAACTGTCCTCTTTAGCTACAAAGAGGATGCGATATGGTAGGCGTCGAATAGGCGCACGTAAGCTGGGCCCGGGCCTCATTCGTTGGTGACAAAAACCACCCGAACTTTCGGAACACTATGTCCTACATCCGACTTCAAACTTGAAATTCGCGGTTAGGATTTGACAACCTTGACCTCATTTCTCTATACTACGTCACCATCTGTCCACCTCGCAACTTACACAAGCCGGTTGCATCATCGGCACAGAAAGCTGGATGTGATGAATAGCCGACGTCCTTAGCAAATGGCCTAGCCATCTGAATCTGCGTAAACATGAGGAGTGAACAAAAAGGACCCGCCTGTTAGTCACTACCAGGTACCAACTTACTAATCCCTTCGTCGCCTACCCGTTAGTGCCCCCCGATGCAAACGATCGAACGCCTGCGTCGACGGCTATGTGCCTGAATACGGCTCATGACTTCTACTCCGGAAAGTTTGGCAGTTGTGAAGTAATATAGCCCTCACAGTCACCGTAGAAGCGCGATTATTAAGATTCAGAGGGATCTCTTCGTCGTCATAGACGCACCAGATTAGCGAACACTGCGCTAGCCTTAGATATACGCACTTCCATCTTATTCCATACACCGCCGCCACTGATGCAAATTCCCAAATAAACAAATCGGTCAAGAACCTCCATAATTTCATTTCCCAACATCAAATCTACGTAATTACAACTCTTGACCTCAAAACGCGACCCAAAGTAATTGGTAAGGCGTGAAATAGCGTCTAGTGTCGTCTGCGCTACTTCAAAATTGTCAAACAACACACAATCACCAGTCAGCTTTTCATTAAGCAGGAGGTCCACGCCGGCATCTTAAGAGTGTCGGGAACAGTCCTCTATTATTTCGTCCATAACAAAATTAAACGGTGACAGAAGGTGGCCTTGATGTACGCCATCCTCGGTGGTGAGACTGTCAGGCAGCTCACCGTGAAGCTTAACCTGGGCTGAAGTATGGAAATGAAGCACCGACAATGTGGTCACATGTTTGTTCGGTACATCCCTGCGTTTAAGTTACTCTCAAAGGGTAGATCGATCCACCGACTCTAATACACCTTTATGGTCAAAAATGTGGCAATTGTTGGCACACAAGTGTGATCAATATATCCCCGCCCATAGCGAAATCCTGCTTGCTCTTCCCCATTGCCTGTCTGCCGAGCTGCAATGTGTCGACCAAGCACAGTGGATGCTAAAACCCAAGTAATGACTGAGATCAAACTGATCACACTATGCCTTTCGTGAGAAAAAAAACTCGGAAAACCGGTTTAGACCTCGTCACTTCCACTCTATTTTTTTTCAATACCGTAGCACCAAACATCAGTGTTATATTGTCCAAAGCAACAAATGAGTTTGTTTAAACACCGTATATCCACTAACAGATCATGTGCGTATACCACGTTAGGTGAACAATTCGTCACAGACTATGGTTCATACGTATACCTGTCCTAGCATCGGTACTAATCATCTGCACACTGCTAACTATTAGTACCAGCTATCCTATGGATTAAAAAGTCAACTGGTCTTCGCCTTTACGATCGTTCAGGCTATTCTACTATAGTAGTTCGGGTGATTAGGACATTGTGTTCAGAGTGGTACCATACGAAGCACCGCCGAACCGACAGCAAAACAAAATGTAACTCGACAGAAAAGCGGGCTGAATTTCACCTGTATGGAGTGTAATCCTACTAACATAATCCCCGTTCGCACTGTGCTAATGTGTACAAAGAAATAGGCCAGCGGAACGTCGCGTTCGCATTCGAATCCAGAGTCACCAACCTGATGGGAACACGAAGTGGCCGGTCGAAAAGTGGCCTGTCCCCAACGCTGTATCCCCTGATAACCCTAGAACTGAGGACACTCGGTAAACTGGATGAGCTGTGTGTGCATGTCCATCTCTAGAATTGATTGCGGTGGTAATAATACTGTTTAAAGAAGTAGTAGGGAATATATGCTCGGTAATGTCGGACTTTCTCCACAAGGCTGAGTTCTCAAGCCCCGGGCTACTTCAGTGGCACGACTTTGCAGTCTCCGACAACCTATTCTTTTGAATATAAGATGGCCGGAACACAGCTCCACTCTGAAGATGCGATCGAACGAATGTTGTAAATAAGCCCAAAACAATGAGGATTGAACTGGCCAAAAATATGTCTGAGCAACGCCAGAGTATTACTAGTCTTCCCTGCATTCGATTCAACGTCTATATAGCCCAGAAGGGTGTACGGAACAAAGGTTCTCAAGTTCTTTTCGACATGAACACTCTGAGTCTCATATGGTGATTCCACATTGCATTATCATTTATGGACCTCCGTAATTACGTGCCATCCCATTGACCCAACGCTCTTTTTGGTAATGCAAATTTCTATATCGTTCAACCTGCATCTTTGTGTATTAAGACTTTCATTGTACGCTCTCATATATATTCTGGCCATCTTTCTATGCATTACTTCGTCAGTGGAACTGTTCTTTCGGCTGCATTGTTCCTGCTTTTTTCGTACTGTTCATGTCCCAATGTAAAGCGCCTTTTATCTGTGGTCTCTCAACAATTTTCATTTTTAGCAGTATGACCTTGACGAGCGCTATCTCCCCGGACGTCCGTGATGTCGGACAATATGATTGTGAGTGTCCGACAGTGATATATTCTTGCTTATCCACTCCACTATATGCAGCAAATCGGAGGACCCCTTTTATTCTGTGGGATGGACGATGTAGTATTGTATTTGGTTCATTTGTTTTGATCATGGTCTGTATGGGCTTTGGATACTGCAGGACACCAGAAATTTTGTCTTGAGAGCGATTTAGGCCTTCAGCCATTAGTTTCGGCTCAAAAGCATGTACCACAAGGCAGCAGTCGACGTACACACGCACGCAGACGCAACATCATCAACCTCCTAAGGGAGGTTTGACAGTTGCATTCAAAGAGATTCAGCACACACTCACAGGGACGGTAATACTCCACAGACATCCTCGTCATCCACACACATACGGAACCACTCCATTCAAGAACAAACATCAAGCCAAACCGGATCACAACACACGGACCTCACCCACAACAATTACCTTACGAGGCAGTCGAGGCACTGAACGACCCCGACAGAACGACAGTAGTCGTAACATTACGGCAAAGTACCATTCTATGGGGCGGCAACAAGCAAACAGAAATCAGTTCATATAGTGTTGAAGCGTACAGGCACACACATTCACAGCACATGAACCCAAACTACCCTGTGCAGAACGCCAAAACTTGCCAACTGTAAAAAATTAAACAAAAACTCATCACCATCACCGTCAACAACAACGAACGAAATGGCGCAACCTCGGATGAACACACACAACAACACAATCGGGTCCCAAGAAATTCAACACATTTATAGGCGAACTGAAATACTGCACAAACAAACCTGCAACACATACTCACAAAATCAGACAGGGAAGAACAAACATCCAGCCGAACCAACACACACCACACCATCAACAAACGCAACGAACCCATCTGCTTTTTGTTTTGCTGCTTCCCACTGACCAATTGGAAAGGGTTGGACCTGCAAGGACCGAGGTCCTTGTCAGCACAGCCCGTCGGATCAATACAGCACGCAAGCCCGACCGCCACGCCAAGGTAGCGGAAGAGGTCATGCAGCAGGTCGGACATACATATATAACGTGGGCAGAAGTAGTCAGTGAATACGAACCGGTAATATAACGTAAGCATATTGATATTATAGTCAGGCAGTGAAGCTCATAAAAGCTCACCAGCAAGTGAACAAGAATTCAGCTTAAACGTTTGCTACGTTCACGTGGTGTAACGTACTGCACGTTCAGTTTGCGACGTGTCTTGTGAGCTAAATGATGTTAGTTTTAACACTTCAGGTTCCGCGACAAATGGTGCAGCTCATTATCTCATGTGGCCCGATGAATTGCCTGTCTGTGAGCTGTTTCGAGTTCGAGCACAATCACCTCCTCGATCGTCTGGCATGAGTCTTACCCTACAAAACGCGGATTCATCATCAGTAAAGTGAACTAATGCGGAAATCTGTTCCAATACAGCAACTACTGACATTGAGAAGTATGTATGGTGAATAACTGGGTGATTGATATAACTGGAAAAGGTGGACTTCTTCACAGCTGTGTCCACAGTTAAGTTGCAGGGATCAGATCTGATTAACGGGACTTGTGGGACTTCACCTGACACACGGCTTTGGAGGACCGAGAGAACAAATAGAACGCATATAAACCAACAGCTACATTTTGTACATTTTCCACATACTTCGAACAAATTATTCATGTGGATTTCTTGACGTGCTCGTTTCCCGTGAAACCAGTCTTCTAGCTACGTTTTCAAGCGTGATACAGCATACAGCATTGCCTGCCACTACTCGTAAGCTATGAAAAACGGAGCAGTCATAAGTGTTTCAGCACAAACTGCTGTCTATCTCCATTCGTAGGCTAGGTTAGTTGCCCGGAACTCGGTAGGCCCTTACGTAGAAAGTGCTCCTCAATGTCGTTTTCTCACCAGACTACCTCGTCTGAATTCCAGCGTACGTCATGCTTCCAAGCGAAGTTATCAACCATGGAGCAGAGAGTGGCTAGGCACGCCGAATATAGCTGAATATAGGTGATAAGCCGCCGACCTGCCAATTTTTTGCGCATATTCCTACGTCGCACTGTTTACTGGTGGGTTTTACGCTTGCAGCCTTAGAAAAAGCTTAATCCTTATGCTCCAACAACGCTCCAGTCGTGGAAAATATACACTTAAATTTCAAAAAATGCGTGCTCACCACGTCGACGGCATACATGTTTGTATTGTATTCATTGATATTCTTTCGAAATAACGCGAAATGCAACTGTTCATTATATTTTTCGCTGATCGTTCGTAACTTTCTAATTGGGTCACTCACAGGTCACAGTACACTCAATGTCTAACGTTCGCAATCGAGCACAATAAAGTCTATTTCACAGAATAGAAAAACCACGAATCAACAAGAAATGTGTATTAGCACAACTCAGATGCCGAGAGAGATCGATCTAAAACGTGTCATTTTATATATATATATATATTTAGGGTCCTACGGTCCGGGAGTTCCCACCAATCAGACATGGTCTCACGCTCACTGAACGCCGACGTCGGGTTCGGGTGGTCACCTTCCTCAGCTCGTTGCACGGTCGCGGCCAACCCAGGTGCTCGAGAACCAGAAAGGAGGAGGAAGGGAGTGTGTGAAGGGAAAAAATGACTGCGCGATACATGCTACTACACCTTATGACATTGAGCCACCGCACATTGCATGCTAAGGCGTTTCGAAGGTTGAAACAAAAGCACTGCCAACAACAACATCCAACGGCTCTGCGGTGCTAAACACGTCACAGAATTACAGCTTCAGGAAATTGAAAACCTTTTTTACATCAAAGATCGCAAAGGTATATAATTCCTGCCGAATACACGCGGGAGCCGGTTTCTTTTCGCAACCTGGAAAAATTAATTTGAACGGCTGGAGCGGGAAATAGAGATCATCACGACGTACGCCATTTTGTTTAAGTTGTCTCACCGTCTCTTTTCCTATTCCCTACAGAGCATACTGTCAACGTCGTGCAAACTACTCAAACACTGGAAGACTCCCGCGAAAGAGACTAGTCAGTATGTGTACTTTCACTCTCTGATCTTTATGTTAGGTGTCACGTGTTTCATGAACGTTCCTAACCGGATCACGCCCCTCGTCTTCTCGCTTGCTTGTTACACGATTTATGTAACATGCAGGCCATCCGACTATACTTTGAACGCCTGTGACTTCGCGGATCAACCTCCGGGCAACGTTGACGCACCAGGGGACAGCGTTCTCTAGAATTAGGGGGTTTGAACAACAGTCCTGGAAAGAGCCGAAGGCCCAGTAATCCATGCACACAACTTACACAAACGCAAACCAAAACGGCACCGACAACATTGCAGCACACCCCGTCTCACAACTCAACTCCAATTCGTGCGCGCTCGCTGGTTTTGGTTACGCGTTATACTTATTAATACGCCTAGTGACCTTGAAACCGAATTTTCTCACCAATTGCCTAAACAGTGCATCTGCAGCAGGTCTTTTGGTAATGTGATATATTTTTGTAAACCATATATATAAGAACTATCTAGAGTGCACGGGGAAATAGCTGCGAACATGTGAATGCATGTGCTGACGTATATATAGGCATTTTGCGTCAAAAATGTGAACATGTATATATATACTTATATTTCTATATACCTGTATATAATTATATACGCGCTTATATGCACATATATAAACCCTGATAAACGTATACATATATGTATGCATATATAGTTATATATACAGACATGTACATGTGTGCATATATTTGATATCATAAATGTTTGTACAGATATACATAAGTATAGGTAATATATATGTACATACACATATAATATATATACATATGTTTATAATATATATGCATACATATATATATACATATATGTACATATGTATATATATATATTTCTGCCGTTGCGGTAATATATACATATACGTACATATATTTATGCATTTGTTCACGCAGACATATGTATATATATATTTTTTTCTATCAACGTTTATAATGGTATACATATGTATACCTGTGTATATATATACATGTATACATATAAACATGTGTACTTACATTTATTTGTGTATATAAACAGACACATATAGGCTTATCAGTTTAGCCCTATACATATACATATGTATGCATATAAGTACATATACACATACAAGAGTACATATGTAGGTCGCCAATGAAATGAGATTAATTGGCCCTAATCGCCCATGCACGGTTAACAGTATGCCCAATCGGTCAAGGACCCAAGAGAATGCCACTGAAATAAGACTCCACGACCTTCATTGCCTGTAAATTGATTGATCCACGAACTAAGAAAATTCGTTTCCATCGTTTGCTTTCCCATTTCTCCCACTAACCTGACACTTGTTCCTACCACCTCACCCACCCCATTTTGTTTCATTCAACTAATGTGTCACTAAATGTCCGCCGCGCGATTGGCCATTCCTGTCCTGGTCTGCTGGCGTGTCGGTTCACCTTTGACCTTGTTGGTCCTGTTGAGAAGCTGTTGATTTTGCTGGTCGAGACTATCGTCGCGGATGACTGAGGTTTGCCTTTTGTAATTATTGATGCGCATCGTCAATAGTGCCGTAGAACTTGTTGGATCCAATCTTGTTCTCATTCTGGGGATCGGTTTTTAGGCTGCGCGTAATTCAATGATCAGACGTGAATCGTTACA
>QNGE01003343.1:53058-86760 GCA_008508345.1 Paragonimus westermani | reverse complement strand
CAAGTGCTTCGGAATAAGCTGATGCATGTTTGTTAATTGTTTGACCGGTACTACGGAATGCTTTAACGGAGTCTACTCGATGACCAGATTCCTGCCAGTGTTTTAGAATTACAATCTTTGAAGTTCCACTTCCGGCCTTCAGAAGACATTTTTGAAGATGCTCCAACATCCGAGTGTGTGGCGCCCTCATTGTTTGGCTAACCTACTGCAAACCGCAGGTACAGGTAAGTTCATAAGTAAGGCATCCCGCGTTCTCCGCCAAATGATGAGCAAGTATGCTTTGGCTTATTCCGAAGCACTTGCTATACACCGTATGAAACCACGGCTGTAGGCAACCGCTAGGCTTACAAATCGATACAAGTGTTCTGTCTATCGAGATCAAAAGACTGTTTTGGTCAACTCGTGATGAATCTGTAATGAATATCGTCAAATAAATGCAATACTGAGTAAGAATGAACGCCTATTCAAAGTAGTTAGTCCGAGAAAAATAGTTCACGGACACGTGGTGCCGTAGTAATAAAATACTGCAATCAGCTAAGCGAATCGAGTACGCTACAAATTATAGGCAAATGTTGGTCAAATGAAGGAAAAACAAAACGACTAAGTGTGTCAACAATAGTTACAGCCATTGTGAATTCAGAAACAGATGGTAGTGAATCTATCGCCACTCCGGTAATACGCTACATAGATTGTTGCTGCTTTACATCTACATACTCATCCATCATTATCATTTTCGATCACATGATCGAATAACAGCTGGTCATGTTGGGGATTTCGCCCGTTGGCTCTCGCATCCAAATGTTTGTACATCAATTCGAGTAAATAACTGAACAGAGCGAACGAAGTGATGTTTAATCACTCATCTTACACAATAATCGATGCGCTCTTCAAGCTGATTCCGGAACAACACTGTTCCATATTTATTAGTCAATAAGGTAGGTAAGTTTCGTGTTCATCTCGCTAGCGCATCTCTCGCCCTCTCTGAGGCGATCATCGCTGGACCCATCCTCGATGTATTCAAGTCTCTGAAAGCTCACCTTGATACATCATGAGTGATCAACACTTACTTTGTTCCAAACGTTGTATTGAGGCGTTAAATGCCGCAAGGTAGCTGTCTCATCTTCTTTCGCTACTCGATTTTTTGCATGAGGTGGACACACTAAAATTACATTTCAGGATTTGTACGTAAGATCCTTGTTTCTCTTTTCTATACCTGGTCTCGCTTTATCTTATTCCCGTTTTAGTAGGTCAGTGTGTCCTATCTGAAATTACAAACGGCCATTAATTGAGGCTAAGTGCCTCGGAACTTTATGCGTTCTTTACTCTAAATTATCCACAAGATTTTGATTCTGTTGTCGAAATTTCGAAAGGAACAAGTATGCGTTCAAGGGCGTAAATGTTGTCGTTGTTTGGTCGAGTTGTCGGTGAAGTGAGTGCACTTAATGACGCGAGACAGTGAAAGACGTAAGGAAGCTGTCTTGCTGATGACGTCTCACTTTCACCCACAACTCGTTTGTTTGTTTTCAAGGTATAGGCACCTTGGTGCTGACTGTTTGAATCTAGGCGTAGCTGTTTTTAGTGGTTAGGTGCCTTCTCGTCCCGTTCTAGTGTATCTTCTCTTTCTGTATATGGTTTGTTTTCTTTCATACCTGTGTCTGTTAAGCCTCATTGAGAACCACTGGTTTATTGCGGTCTGTGAGGATGATGAGAATAATGTGTTCATGCCTACGGTTACGCCGTCATCGTGGATGCACTGTTCGATGTTCGGGTTGCTTGGTGCTTCACTTTTAATCGTGAAAAGATTCCCAGCGTAGTCATGAAGAATACAGTGCAGCGAGCAAGGTCATTTTCAGTGATTCTTCACCAGGCTAAGTAAATCACATCCATGCCACAATTTTACTTGGGAATTTTCGAGAGGGTAAACACAATGGATGGCTAATGAGATTAGTGGAAGTATTATCAGACTGACCTCTAGGTCTCACTTGCACAATGAGTCCTGGCAGGCATACGGGGTGGATAGTTGGCCAGGGTAATTCCAGTCTTAAGGAAACGTTTGTGGGCGTAGTGGGGTGTGCTGTACTGACGAACTCGAACAGCTTCAGCTGTGGATATAATTCTGGACCTCTTAGTTCTCGACTGGATGACCTTGACCCGATAGGCTGAGTAAAATACTTTCATCTTACTGAAGGCTAGTGAAATCCTCTAAGTGTGATCGTATGGTGCTACTGACTCCACTTTTGGGCCAGGCTGGGTTCTGTTAACGGACTCGTTCAGGTGAGTGGCTGGTCGTGTGAAAAACACTAGTTCCACAGAAACAAGTGAATGAGCATATACAGAACGGGTCTGCAAAAGCAGACACTTTCTCGTAGACGTGGGCACAAATGAGATTGGAAGTAAACTAGACGTAGATTTTGGCGGCGCAAAATGTTTTGTTCTTAACTGCAATTACGAGCCAGCAGGTGATTATTTCTATTAGCGTATCTCTCTTGAAGAGTGAGTCGATGTCCATGACTTTATTTTTCTGCTAGACGCGGCGGGTTTTCTTTCCATTCCGCTGTTGCGTGCCCGCTCATGAACCTTTCTATAGCCCAATTCTGTATATACTCGTTCACTTGCTCTTGTGGAACCAGTTTTGTTGGTTACAACCGGATGCTTATCCGAACGAGTTCCTTGACACCGCCCAGCCTGTCTCAACAGCAAAACAACGAAGCCAATCAATAACTCCATGCTGTCACACCTGGTAAGCTCTAACCACCCTATCAATGTGTGGAAGTGTTTTGCTCAATCTACTCTGTTATGGTCACCCATTTGAGGGCAGTGAAATGCCTATGCCTCTGCCTGTACAGCCCACTCATATAAACCTGTCGAGACCAATTGTTCAATGGGGGTTTAGGTCGCAGTTTGACGGTACTTTAACTAATCTCAATAACCATCCGCTATTTGTATACCCCCTCAAAAATTCCGTGGTAAAAGTGTGACAAAATGTGACTTAATTAGCTTGATGAATAACTGAAAATAAACTTGTTCGCTACACCATTTTTCGTGCTTCACCTTGGCTGACTTTTGGAATCAAAGGACTCAAGAGCTACAGAGTACCTGAAGGAAGATAAATGTGTAAGAGATGCGAGGCTCGTTTGTCTCAAATGAATATCATGTGAACGAAAACTTTTTTATCAAATGTCTGTTGCCTCTTGGGATTTCTCAAATAGATAAGTCGTTTGTTTCGTTCATTGAGAATTGAAATATTTTTCCTTGTTTTCCTCTCATCAGCTCAGGTTCGATTATGATATGGAGTTGTCCGCATCAGTTTGCGTGATTGACAGTCTTTCCGGTAATGCTGTGCATACCAGACCTAAAGCGGCGTTGCTGATGCTCCGTGTGAACCATTCAGGCGCTACACTCAAGATAGTTTTCAGTGATTCATCCAAAGAATTCAAGGTAATGGCTGTATTAACGTTTGAAAATTGATTTGCAGTTGACAAACAATATCGTGAAACTTTATGCTCGGTATTTCGCTGATGGAAACTTGACCATTCGCCTTCGCGTTCCGGCGAAGGATATAATGTTACGAAAGGTGAGTGCTTTCATGTGACGGCTAATTTTCTGTAAGGAGTGCTCTCCTGTCATTCAGCTGATGTGTTTTGTGTTTCCTTTCTAAAGTATGGTTACTATGAAAAACGCTGTATTTAACGGAATTGTGCAATAATATTATTGTCCCATTAGCCACTCTATGAATCAAACTTAAAGTAAGTTTTATAGGTACGTGTGAAGCGAAATCCTTTTTGTGAAGTATTTGATGACCACTGTAGTGAGGAAACAGACTGCGAACTCTGTGTTCACATGTATATATTTATATGTGTAATACGCCACTGAAATATTTATGGCGATCGCTTCTAGCATGTTACATATACAACGCATAAGTTGGATGTTTGCATCGTTTCCATAAGCAGTCAATTCATTTTTATTGTGAACGACACTGGTAGGTGCGCTTAAAAAGTCCAATGAGATTGATGTTGGATTTCCCCCCTGGCACCAGTGTTATAAAACAGGCGCGTTCATTTGAGTAACATGGTGCGCACGCTCGGGAACTGAAAAACAATTCTCAACACCAGGAAGACGAGGAACCACAGACGACTATTAGAACCGTGTATACGCGCTATGTGGGACGTGCCGCCATAGTGGATTACGATTCGCCGTTGCCCAACGGGTCAGTCATGCAAATAAGTGTTCGTTGTTCTGTTTTTATATACCTTGTAAGGGGTTTCCTATAATGAGCGAATTCCTCCACTGAGCGTCCCCTGTGGTTCCAACAGTTGGTATCATGGTCACGTTCGTTTGGGGATGAAGAGGTTCGGGTACTCATGGGGGATTCCGAGGGCATGGCTTAGGTGATCTTAATCAAGACAGACCGTAGGAAACTGGCTGCCCTGTGGACGCCTGGTGAAGGGTAGGACTGAGACAGTGCTGAATGCAACATGAAGCGAACCTGAGAAGATGGAGTGGGTCGCTACGATGAAGGCGCTAGTGACTGCGTCAGACAGCCCGGTCGACTGCCAAAAGGCCATATGGCAGTTCAAGGTGGCCAGGTTTGAAAAAAAGAAGTGGATCACTCTGTGTTCACCGTCACTGCAAAGATTACTGGACAGAGCAGTATCAGAATTGAATCAAGAGTCACGACATCAGTTGTTGGCGGGGCCGTTTTTTGAAAGCTCCACGATGGCGGTTTGTAGTGGTCAAGTACGAATTGCTGAGTAGCCCAAATGAATTCAGGTCCGCCTCATTGGGCTATCTGACAAAATGAATAGATGGAACCAAAAAGTGACAGAGTTCGGGACAGTTACGATAATCAGATAATTTGACTTACAGAAGGTGTTCGCAGGTATTCGGAATGACAATACTTCAGATTACCAGTGTTCTTGAATCGAATAAGTTGCAGGGTTAAGTTGGACTGCTGAAGCGTGATAAGAGCTGAGACAACGTTCGTAGTATGGTGGAGCCCAAACTTTGGGTGAAAGATCTGAGAAGTATCGTCGAGCGATTGTACAAGGGAAGAGAAGAGCAGATCAGCGTGCACAAATTTGTATTGTGATGCAGAACCACCTTTATCAATTTGAACAGTGATACATAAGCTTTGCTGTACGAAAGCGGGGCAAATGAGTTGTTGTACAAAAGTGAGATATTGTTACCAGAAGTAAACATTTTATATATATTCATGACCAAGCCCGCATTGTACTTTTTATCTGGTGAATAAGCCTTAGTAAGCTCACGAAAATGATTGACATGTTGGGAGTTATACCCCACGGCCTTGATGAATGCGAACGACAATACAGGCAGGTGGACAGTGGAGGAAATGCAGAAGGCAGTAGAGCAGCTGATAGTGAATGTAGCTGCACTAAGGAAACCGCATTCACGATAGGCGAAAAATAGTGCTAATTCAAGCACATACCGCTTGACTTATGTTGGTTATCGCACAACTTGTTGGTACCACAGGGGACGCTCAGTGGAGGAATTCGCTCATTATAGGAAACCCCTTACAAGGTATATAAAAACAGAACAACGAACACTTATTTGCATGACTGACCCGTTGGGCAACGGCGAATCGTAATCCACTATGGCGGCACGTCCCACATAGCGCGTATACACGGTTCTAATAGTCGTCTGTGGTTCCTCGTCTTCCTGGTGTTGAGAATTGTTTTTCAGTTCCCGAGCGTACGCACCATGTTACTCAAATGAACGCGCTTATTTTACAACACTAGGCTAACACATGGAGTATGTGGGCAATATTGTCTTGTTTGACCTCTCTACCGAAGACTTGCAGACCGGATGGGCTTGCATGGAATGCTGCCTGCATCTTCATAGTGCAAGATGCTTCTCTCAGGCTGAGACTTTTCCACTCCTACGTGTTTTAATACAGGCTATTTACTTGGAACTGTGGACGTGTTCACATGCTTTGACAGCACTGTATCATAAGTCTGTAATATCGCTGATGAGATATCAACGAGGATAGCAAAGGTAGGAGTTACCTTTGCTAGTCTGTGCCATCTGTGGTGTCGAAAGACGTTCGGTTGTCGCTAAAAGAATAGATATATAGTGCTTGTGTATGTTCTTTTCTGCTGTCTGATTCGGAAACGGCCTGTTCGCGACGAAGATGTCAACGAACTCGCCGTGTTTGTCCGTCATTGTTTCTGCCAGTTAACCCTCACCAAGTGCGATGGCTGGTTGAGTAACGCGGCTGGTCGTCACCGCACATTTCTGAGCCTCGTGGATACGCAATCAGTTGGCCAACCAATCAGGTCCCACAGTCTGCGTTGGCAAATCGCCTACTCCGCATGCCAGCTGGGCGTTTTTCTCACTGGACATTTTTTCTGGGATCACTGACAGTTGGGTAGAACCGCGTGGCAGTCAGGCAACGATGTCAGGAAATATGGCGCCTTATCAATCCATTTAGAAGTATGGTTTGGGGCCCCCGTGACCACCCGGATCGTTGGCTAGAGATGCTGTGCGAGATGAAAAAGTGCTGCAGTCGAAGTCGTGTCCGAATTCTTATCATTTCGGGCTCCACCGCCTTGCCTTTTCGTACCAATCTTCATCCTTTTCAACACTTTCTCTTCCACTGTTGCAATCAACGGCGACCCACCGTTTCGTAATTAATCGGGAGTATGTAATGTCAGATCGCCTCGTCAATCAGTACGGAGTTGGTTGACAGTTTAAATGCCTAAGATTGGCTGTACTCAACTATTGATTAATCTTACACTAGTGCCTAAGTCAATTTGCATGTGTGTGTATGCTAATAGTGTACAAAATGTTATGCCGGTTAACATCACACAGTTTCCGTCTTTAGTTTCACCAAACTGTTTATGAGGACACCGGTTTGCGTTCCCCAAACTATTCATTGCATTGCTTACGGACCTTGTGACTTGTGTAAGCTGATGTCCAGAGGTGGATCATGCTCCTCCGGACCTGTTGACAAATCTCGATAATCTACACACCTCGGTTTCCATTTTCTACCTCACGTTGTGGTGCGCGCATCTGGGCGTGATAACTATTGTTATGGTTTGCTGCGACTCTGTCTCGTTTATCGTTTATCTTCCATCTTTGTGTTGACTTGCTGTGCGTGTGAGGCTTGCCCTATATCTACACAATTCCGTCCACTCCGGCATCCATGCCCCAGGCAAAGGTTTGCTACGCTGTACATGAAGTAACGTCTCGCCATCTCCTTATTTTAAAACCTAAATAGAGCTGTGCGACCTCAACAGTAATTTTTGGTTGCATTCGCGCTGTTTTTATACTTTTTGGACGACGATCTACGCACTTTCGGCTCTTAACAACTGTTCTATTTATTCAAATGTTTCCTTTGCTAGGCGGATCCAAATATGTTGGCGAAATTCCTAAAAATGCTGAATGATTTAATATCCGGGGTCGCATTGGCCGAACGGTCGATCAGTATGACCGGTTCCTTATCTAAGTCGGTAAGTGAATCAGCACTCCTTCATTTGATCACACCCCTCCTCATCCGTCCTCAGCTTTTGAACCCTCGAAAAATGCATATCAAACGAAGAGATGATTATCCTTTGGGGAAGTCTTTCCCAACCGATTTGAGGGAACTCAATGCACGTTCTTTAAAATTGCGTACATTTGACCCCAGGTTGCTAGCGTTATCCTCTCTTTGTCACCTGGAGTTGGGTGTTAATCAAATCGAACAGATTCCAGTTGAAATTGCACGATTGAATTTGTCCGTTCTTTGCCTGGAAGACAACATGCTCACCGCGTGGCCCTCTATTGAAGAAAATTCTCCGCTTGCTCGATCGTTAGAAATTTTAGACCTATCCCGCAACAAACTCGATTGGCTTCCAGATGATTTTTGGATTCTAAAGTGTTTGACCTCAGTCAATTTATCTCGTAAGCCCTTGAGATAACATTTTTTATGTGCTTTCAGTTTGCATTTGGGGGCATCTGTATTTTGGTTGTCTGTTTATGACTTTTTTCCCACGTTGTTTGCCTTACTCTGTGTTGGGTGACGATATTTACTAGGTCGCGCCAATTTACAATACTGTGTGCTGGCGCTAACCACTTATCAGTGTAGCGTGTACCTAGTCGCTTGCCTTTGTCGGAAATCACTCCCCAGAGGCCAAACCGTAGAGTTTGTGATGTATCGTTATATCTTCTAAGGTAAATTCTCAATTGATCCAGATTGCTGTCTCCGACGGCACTTGCTGAATTTGCAAAATCAGACGAATCACCTAAACTGCATTGTTAAGATATATTCAGTCAGGAACACCCTGTCTAATTTTTTCCTGATAGTTTCATTTACAGGCTTTCCGTAATGCCTGAAATTTGTCTTGCTGTTCCCAAACTACTTTGAAGTAATACACTGCTTCCAATACCAGTCCTAACGAGTGGTTGTCTGTTAGGATAGGATTGTTTCATGTTTGATCACCTATGTCCTGATTATGCTTATCTTTCCTTATACTTTAATTTAACTTCTCTTTATGATGCCATTTACTCTTGTGATCCGTACAGTTTCCAAAACTAACACTTTCGAATGCCTTTTCTGTGCTTTTTGCTCTCTTGTTACTGTTCAATGCAGCCAAATGTGGACAGGTATTGTAAGCTCCCATTCTGCAGAGCTTTAACGTCTCAACCGTTCTAGTTGGCTTAAGTGATTATACAGAGTTGATTACACACTACTTAACAAATCGATGACCTGATTCCACACAGCTTGTTTAGTCTACGTTGTGTGCTAACGTTGAGTAGTGAACCACATAGCAAGCTTATCAAGCAGCGCAGTCGCACATATTGAGTAAAACTAGCGAGTAATAATCTTGGGAATCGGGAAACAGGTTTTTTTTCGTAAATATTAAAGAAGTTGGCACACCCAGTAATGACCGCGCCTGTTTGCTGATCTTAGGGACTCGAATTCGAGCCTTATTGTCATGACTAGGTATGACTAACCTAACAGACGACCTCTGTCATGTGATAGCAAAGGCTTTTTGGTGTAGAAGCTATAACTTCAACCTAACTGACTTAGGCTGTGTGTTAATAAGATCCTCCTACCGTATACCACACCGTGCACTTCGTCAATCCACAGCTCACGTTAGACGTTTGGTGCTCAATCATCGATATAACAAAGAAACAGGAAAATGACCACTGTTGAGTAAGGTATTGCAAATCGTTTCCGGTACGAAATCGTAATTCATTCACGCCCTGTTTGGAGACGGCAGTAGAGATATGACCAGCCGGGTTCATTTGCATGAATATTGCCGTTGCGTTGAGATTTTTATGAGGATTGGGCAGCTAATCAACCGACGTCATAAGAAGCCGCAATTAAACTATCTTGCACGTGCCATTTTACTCTGTGACTCGACTATCCATTTTTAGTGTGTAAACACTTTGATATTGGCTGTTTGTATGTATACATGAATTAAGTTACATTCCTCTGTTTCTTAATTAGTGACATTCTACGCCAGGCCGTACGATAGTCAGGCAGCAGTTTCGATCCCGAATTGTCTTTATTGTTGTTGATGATGTAACACCAATCGTGGCTTTTATTTGTCTCACCTTCAGACATCGAAATCGATTGAGTTGTTTTAGCTTGTCTGTACCTGCAATACGAATCCTCACTGTATTCCTGTATTTACCACTCTCTTTCATGTACTTCGTACTTCTCGCTCCAGATATGGGCTTACGAGGTCTACCCGCCGCATATTTACATCACGTACGGCATCTGACCAATCTCCGATTAGACGATAACCATCTAACCTGCTTGCCGTTCTCGGTATCGCTTCTTTCCCAGTGCACTATCTCTGTGTGCAATAACCGATTTGTCTGCGTGGACCCATCTCCCGAAGTCCTCACTTCAAGTGTTGTTCCAACCCTAGTTGCCTGTTCCTCACAAACCTGTGCGCGTACCTTCAGGTGAGTAGATTACAGGTGGTTAGCTCGAAACTACACTGTAACAAAAGCACTTGCAGAGTTTCGAGCCTTGCTTCTAATTGATAATTAGATTTTTCCGGCCTCATAAATGAAGATAAACGAGCGCAGCGTGTCCTTTTACTGTTCTTTCAGGCATTCGTCCGTGGCTTTTCAAAATGACGTTGGTGGAGTAGTTTTGCAGATCACCCGTCTTAAACAGCTTGTCTGTAATGCTTGCAACCTTATTCCTATCAACCCAATACTACAGCACTGCTTTACACTTTAAAAGCTTAACAATTGGATCATCTCCATCACTGAACTGATTCAGTACTATTTGCCTAAAAATGAAGCGAACCATGACTCGAAGGAAGGTTTAACTTCAAAGTCCTCATTGCTTCTGCACACTTTTTCCATTATGTCACCTGCTGCGCGCCTAGGAAGGAAAGTGATGATCGGAAAAACAATCATAGGGTAAATCATTTTGCTAAGACACAGAATGGTGTGGCATGCCACAAGCGTACGATATGTAAACCATATACACATTATCATCATCATCGTGATCATCATCGTAGACAGCAATAAACCAGTGGTTCTCAATGAGGCTTAACAGACACAGTCATGAAAGAAAACAAACTCTATACAGAAAAAGAAGAGACACAAGAACGGGACGAGAAGGCACCTAACCACTAAAAACAGCTACGCCTAGATTCAAACAGTCAGCACCAAGGTGCCTATACCTTGAAAACAAACAAACGAGTTGTGGGTGAAAGTGAGACGTCATCAGCAAGACAGCTTCCTTACGTCTTTCACTGTCTCGCGTCATTAAGTGCACTCACTTCACAGACAACTCGACCAAACAACGACAACATTCACGCCACTGAACCCGATTGGCTGCCATCTCACCTAACGTCACCAGCCACTGACTCTGTGAGTCGCGAGATCCCCAGCCCGATAGACGAACCCGACATACAACGGTCAGCCCCTCGGTGAATGATCACATTCCACTGCCCCAAGTCATCGTCTGTCCACCTCGTACGTTATGCCAATCGGCCGCAGCACCGACAAAGAGTGCTCGGTCTGACAGACGACTAGAGATATGCGCTTCCATTTCATTCCCTGCACCTCCATCATCGCTGACGCAACTTCCCAAATGCAAAAATCGGTCAACAACATTCATGACTTCATTGCGCAACATTTAAACTACGTAATCACAGCAACCTTACAGAAGTACCTTGCATTTGGAGGCTGCAAGGCGCATTCAGAAGTGTTTAGCAGGGCGCGAAATAACTTCCTGAATTGTCTGTGCTGCTTGGGAATTGTCAAACAGTAACAACTTGTCATCAGCATAATCAAGGCCAATCAGTCTTCTGCCGAGTAGAAGGTTCACCCCGGCATCTTGTGAGTGCCGCAAACAGTCCTCCATTATTTCGTCTATGACAGAATTAAACGAAAATGTTGAAGGTGGACAGCCTTGACGTACGCCGATGTTGGTGCATAGACTGTTAGACAGTTCACCGTGAACCCTAACTTGAGCCGAATTATGGGAATAGAGCGCTGACAGTATGTTCACGTACTTGGTCGGTACATCCCTGCGTCTAGGGTACTCTGGAAGTGTAGATCTATTCACTGAATCGAACGCACCTTCATAACCGAGAATTACGGTAATTGTTGACTGGCAGTAAACATGACGCTGTTCCAGAGTAAAAATTTGATCAATACATCCCATCTAGAGCGAAACCCTGTTTGTTCTTTCCTTGTTCTCACCTCACGGGCCACAGTGAGTCGACGAAGTATAATGGATGTCAGAACGCTAGTAGTGACTTGAGTCGAGCCAACCTCCCTGTGGTTATCACTAGGTCCTATGACCTCTTTCTTGATATTAGGAAGCATTATAGAGTAACTCTAGCAAAGAAGGTTTTTCTGCGTCGTCCACACATGTTGAAACAACTGAGTTGAGGTCTCCACGGACACCTACCCGCCTTCGATGATAAGTGCTGGCATAAGGGGATCTGGGCAAACGGCCCCATCACGTTTGACAGCCGAAATACGATAGCGCAATCCACTTCTGGTAGGTGGTTCTAAACCGACCGACCAGGACACTAAATTGCAGTTTTGTGGTGACAACACAGTAGAAGCAGGAGGCCAGCCAAGTTGACTCTGAAAGTGTTCCACCCAGCACCCTAACCTTCTTGAATGAGTGTGCTCTCCGAATTGTGGATAGCTTCACTGACAGACGGTCATCTGGAACCAGTAACACTGGTAAGCTCGAGGATTGTAGGTGTCCTCTCGATGGGACACCTATAACTGGCACCTTTTTGTTCATGTCTACACTAGCAATCGCGTTGACACGTCGAATTCAGTACCTCAACACGGTTCGACGTTTTGCGACCTTTTATTGTACATTCTGGACGATAATGTGACCTAGATAAGCAGCCGTGTTCATTAATCATGTGCCGCTATTAGAGGTCTGAAGCGGGAATGATACGACGGTTTTTGCCGGGACTGGCACACGAGCTAAACGGTACACGGTCGCACTGGGAGGACTTTTGTCTCCGAGACTTGTACAGCCTTGCCCGGCAAAGGAATTACAGGTCAAGGATTGCCCTCACATCAACCCATCCGTTTGTAACACTCCGCAAGTTTCCACTGGTTCAATCTGTGATCCACAACAATCATCTCTATTATGCTATCGGATTTTGATTAGTCCAGACATTTTGTCATCCAGTTTGTTATTCGCTTATATTTGGTACATTGCTATTCACGTATCCTATATACGTATTTTTATTGGCGTTATTATTTTTTGATCATAAATAAATTTTGCGCCATTAGCAGTCTGCTAGTGTTTCCTGAAACAAAACAACAATCATTCCCCCAAAACTTTTTCCATTAGCCAAGTTTTCACGATCCGTGATCAGACTATGCTTCAGCCACTTACGGATTTCCCTCCTAAAATTGTTATATGAACTGTCAGAAGGAATGTTCCGTCTGGCTTCTAACAACTCCAGAGATTTCTCCGACATCCATGTACCCCCGCGCAACATGTTACAGTACCTGCGCCATAAATTGCCTGTAAGATTTGGGTCTAGTGACTGTTAGAATCTTCGAGGTGACAACGGCTGAGCCTGCTTTCTAAGCCAGCACGTACGCCTGACTGACGGTAAAGCCAGTTTCTCAACAGCCAGTCGTTGTTGTCGGTGGGGTCGTTGCCCAGCAAAAGTAGGAACGAAACGACAGAGTACCAACGCACGATGTGAATCCAAGTATGTGCTCCAGTAAGAACGACAGTCGTGATTCTACCTGTCGACTTGTCTGATGTGAATGACTGTCGATGCGACCGTCACATCGTCTACTTAAACCCAGTAGGTCGTCAAGATGTGCAAGGCGTCACATTGCCTAAAGGTGCAGGCTCTTCGCGATTGCTCCTTGTGCTGTACTCCCATCCTTTCGTGTGTAAAATATGCCGTTAAACGGAAACCGGATGTGAGGTATACCGCTCCTCCTCGAAGTGTGCACCGAGGTACAAAATCCGGATTCTAATCCGAAGGGAGTGTCCCAAAACGGACCTCCTAACCGAGTCGACTTAAGGAACCAACTAAACACGCCGTGGTAATGAAGCTAGACTAGTTGGCATAGGGGCATACATATATTTTAGGTGAAGTCGTTCAGCTCCATCGTCAGTGTTCTGGCCACCACGGGCCACGATCAATAAAACCTGGTTGTTGATACACATCTCTGCAAACGTTACAACGCGTAGGAGGCAACGCTGGACTGGGAAGTAGCATGCGTCGGTGAGTGCAAATGGACAAGGCGAAAATGCAATATTCCACTAACGGATTGTGTCGTCACGATTATTTTTCGCCAAATGATGGATAATGAAAATCGACATTCATGTGCAACACAAATTTACAAACTACGGAAGAATGATCGATAGCCAACAATCTTCCCGTACAATCTGGGGCACATCATATTGTATTTTTAGATTTACAGAGCTATTTGTGGACTCTAAAGTGACGTTTTACAGTTATGTTATGAAAGCGATAAGCGTTACTCGGTATATCTTAGTTTTGTGACCTTGTTATTGAACCATATCGTTCCACTTTCTGTCAACGTGTCTTACTTGGCCGTATTATCTGTGTGGGTGCCGTGCTGAGAGTAACTTGTTGCGTTAATGAGATCAACCAGATCAAAAACGCTGCCCAGGTAGGGGTGCTTTGTTCTTCGCAAACCTGCTTCATCTTGAAATATGATATATCCAGGACGTGAAGGCCGGCTGATTTGCGTCGACGCAAAACGTTCGTATCACTCTGGTTTAATTGAATGACTATGAACTAGGATAACGTGTTGATACGTGTGAGTACTGATCGGTCTGGCGGGGCAGAGCTGGATGGAGTGGAGCAGTGTTTATTCGCAGACCGATTTTTCCAGGACCGTACAAACTAAGTGAAGGTGCATTTGATGGCGGTTTAAATTTGGTACTTTCATTTCGCCGAAAGAACGTCAGACTTGTGAGCCTTCGGATGATTGATTCGATATGTGTATGTGTGTGTGTCTGACTCTGGTCAGTTTGCCGGAAAACAGCCGCCCTTTCCAGGCAATACGGGTTACTGACACTATCGCGACGTGATTTTTACGTGTATCGCTTCCCCATCCAAAAGGACGATAGTTTAGTCTCAGTCGGGCCATTTGCTTGTAACAGTCAAATACACGTTGAAAGTCGCCTTACAAAACTTCGCGTTCGGTTCACACCTGGTAAGTAGATGTTGGTGAAGTTTCCCTGTGTGTGTACACAATCTTCCATGCGATCCGATTTGCCAGCGGTTCGGTAACGGCTTGCTTATTTGCGCTGACACTTTTGGTTGAAAATTAATAGCGTGAAATATGTCAATTGACGTGCAGTAGTCATAGCACACAAGGCAAGTGTCCTCAAAAGATTAATGGGGTGTTACACCCGGACTCTTTTGTCAAAAACAAGTCCGTTTGTTACCCTGGTGTACGATTCAAAGCGTCGATTTGACGCAACCGGGTAGTACGCTAACATCCATTACCAAACCATAACCATTTTGCTTGGTGTATTTGAAGTTTTGCCCCTTCATTTGCTGTCACTCAGGTGTATGTCAAACTGTCGCTGTTTGCTCCGTCCATTATTAACAGAATGCTCGATAATGCCTGCCAACACGTTGAGGATAATCCGGACTTGAGCCCAGGACCTCTGTTCCTCTGAGATGTATGCTTATATGCCAGTTCTCCAAAGCACTTGATACGTGATGTCTTGTGAACTGCGTTGGTTGGTGAATTATTTAGCCAATGTGAATTATGCCCTTTTTACCTACTATGTAAACGTATTTATTGCTTCCTCTCATTTACAGTCTGGATTTTCTTCAAGCCCGTCTCCCATGGCGTTTGTACGTTCAGTTCGCAGTGTTTCGTCGCTGCCTGTGTTGTCGAAAATTTTGTGGTATCCAGCCTGAACGCGTCATACTTTCACTTCCACGATCCTATACACTTTGCTGTGATCGTGACAATCTCCCATCATTTATATGCCACTTGTGTTGTACATCATGTGTGCACACTTTTAGACAATACCGTTGGAAATATATACCCTCTTGAGCAACTATCATCGTTCGATTAGCCATGATTGGCAGATTTTACTACTTTTGTATCTATTTTTTCTCAATATCTATTTTCGGTTATCTGTATTTGAGCAATGAACCTTTCTATTTTTTATTGCTTAATGTGATTCTCAATGTTTTCTCTAAGATCCCTGTGGATTAATGAATATTGCGGGAATATTCCAGTTGAAACAAAGGTAAAGATGTAACGAACAATCACTTTCGGTCATTCCTTCCCAAGTCAACTTAAGTACTAGGTTTAAGCGAAGGCTATCTTGGGACAAAACGCGAAATTTATTAAACATCAGATCGCAAGTGAACGCTGGTTAGAATTGAAGCGGACGTTGACTGACCGTTACGTGGCCTTGTCGGTTTTAGATATTGTGTCGGCCATGAGTGGTTGTTATTCGTTTGGGGTCGCGAAAGTTCTGAAAGCTACGTAGTCTGGTCGCGTTGGATTCAGTTGTAGTTCAAATTCGCTGTCTAACTGCCTTAGGGGAAGTTAATGACAAATCTGTAAACAACTCGGTATGATTTGTGACGTCTGCATAACAGTTGGTGTCGGTTAAATTTATGGTTGCATTTCCACAACCGGTTTCATATCAGATCTCATGATGTTCATTGACCATCTGCTGTGCAACAGCAACATGGAAACGTACTCATAAGCATTACTTAATTGTGGGCTAGTAGCTTACTCTTCAGGTTTAATGACGACATTGACATTCGAGTAAACCACGTAAGAATATTTTAATGCTTTGGCCAGGTTCAACATGTGGTGGACTATCAGACCGGAGGTGTGAGTATCCCAACACTCGGAGGAGTAGCTCAACACGGTGGTAAGAAACTTCCAAAAGTCCACAGCGAGCTGATCGCGAACAACACGGGCAACCGGATGAGCCATCGCTCAACTGGACCGGACCAACGTATGAGACATGACAGACGGAAAGCCCCCCGACAGAAGGCGTCGGCCACACACAAACCGGGTCGAAATGCACACGACGTGAGAACGGAAATCTGGGATGTTCTGAACTGGAATTGTAAACCAAACGGGAGCGCGCGTGTAGCCAGCAAGGTGGACAATAAAGATTGTGCTTTGTTGAACGTCTTTTCACTACAATGTGTGTGCTTTTTATTCAAAGGAGCCTGAAGTTTTGGCCAGTGTTCTATTCGGTACTTAGTGTCTTTTGTTCGGCACTTCGTTCTGATCCCGATTTGGTGTGTTCACTAGGGACATGAAGCCGTTGATACATTGGCGAGATGAGTCTGGCTGCACGTCCGATTTACAACGTGCTCTCACCACGGAAATGTAAAACATGTATTAAGGGTTCTTGCTGCTACTGGATACAGAGAGTCACTTGTGGGCTGCACATCATCAAGTTACTCAACTCTGGACAAGGGAGTGTATTTACTTTCATGCCCTCCTTGTTAATCTAGCGGTATTACACCATTCGGATAAAGTAGAAACGGTTGTTGGGGCTACACGGCCAGTTAATTCGAAGGCTGTAACTGAATATGGCATACGGCCGATCTTAGCACGTATCATCAGCGAGTACTTTCGTCTCAAAGTATGTAACTTCGATAGAATTGCACGAATGCCATTGGGAGGTTGAACAATAAGTCATCGAGTGGGTCATGCGCATTGACGAACAGGGGAGCCAACTGATTCACTGTTTCAGCAATTTGCTAAGATCGTAAATCATGCGGAATTGAAATGATTAAAGCACGCAATTCACTATACTGGTTCGCGAAGTTTTGTTGGTTCACACGAACCGCCGTAGTACAATGGATACCACAGCACCGTAACACTGAGCGTGTGCCCCCTCTGAATTGCGGAAAGGAGTGGGTTAGACTTCATCAAACAAGATGGGAGGTGTAGTGAGTCCGGGTTGGTAACGTAAATGGTTGTGTAAAGGATGTGACACCGGATAGGCTGTACACACGACTGGCCATTTTACTTGCTAGACCTAGGCTCATTTATGAACGTACCTTGTATTATTCATGTCAGTGAGTGTTGTGTAAATACCGTTTTTGACGATTTACAGGTCTATTTCCTTTTTCATGGACTCCAGTTTATTTCCTATCTACTCTGTTGCTAGGATAGTCATTGTAGCGCGTAAGAAGGTTGAATATAAACTGCGAAGCTTGCGTTTAACATTGTTCCACGCGGGCTTTGTAGTACCTTAAATTAAGAACTTCGAATAACCCTCGAAATCATACTTAAATTGAAACTTCCCACGCAACTACTGAGGAGAAGGTCTCGTACTGGTTGTAGTGTTTGTTACTCAAGACATGCAAATGTGGCAGATGTCTTGGTTTTGTAGGTACTCAACTGTAACGGCTCCAAGCTTTAACCGGACTCGAATCAACGATAGTAACGACATACCGCCTTGCGTCAATGCCATAAAGGCTGAATTACAAATTGACAATCAGGGCTTGAAATTGTCATATCTGGACTCAGTTACCACCAAACTGATTGTGTAGTATAACGTCAACCAAAAGATTCCGGCGTTATAATTGTTAGGAATAGTACCAGTGTTGGTAGCACGGGTCACTGGTTCGTGCGTTCTATTGTTCGCCTGGCTTGACAACTAGGTAGCAACCAAAACTTTGACTGTTACCTAAATGTCCACTTGAATGGCATAGATTGGCTCGACAGGATTTCTCAAGGAGTTAATTGTACGATCCACTGGCGCCAACGCTGAACAGCATTTTCAGCTTTGAGGTCTACTCGTGTGCAATATGATTCGAGCTACCATTGGTCCTGGCAACAGTCTACAAAGTAACAGAGTAGTAACCAAGCGCAAGTGTATACTGAAGAAAAAGGAGAACGGCGCACCCCCGTAAAAGAGAAGAATCAACATCCTTGCTTATACAAGCTTGCCTGCAACACTGCCATGTCTATGACCAGTTCATCTGTTCTTCAAAGCATCCGGAACACTCGCCAGTTCGCTGCGAAAAGCTGCAGATTCGTTAGTCATCTATTTCATATATGGTTTCACTAGCATCTTGTTGACTTTCAGCGCAACCACAACTCAGGGAAAACAGCATTCGCTTATTCTTTAATAAAAATGCTTCCACTGTTCTTTCGGCTAGCTCGGAAAATGAAGCATCACAGTTTTTACCCATACCCTCCGTAAGTCTACGATTCAGTTCATGTCGTTCTTTGTTGTACTAGGAATCAAAGGGTTTAGTCGAAGTTTGTTCAGGGGTTCCGTCGAATCAGCGGAGACCTACTGTCTGGGTTAGATCTCTTCGCAAGAAGTTCTCATAGCTACTGAGATTTTTGCTCGATAATTCTGTGGATCACTCCACTGTTGTGACCCGGGCAAATGTGTTATTGGAGTCATATGGGTGTTTCCTACATCCTTGTCGTCGGTCAATTTTTGACGGGCTGCTTTGTGTTTGCGAGCAGGTTATTTGTGATCAAATGATAAAACAAAACAGGCGTAATGTGAGTTAAAGTGAATGCGTCAAAATGAACGACAATCTTTAATGAAGTAATACCACCGGTAGCTGATGGTGATATGAGAAATTGGCATCCACGACTGGATTGCGTAGGGCAGTATCCACGTGACGCGTTGCTGTGGTTTGTGCTGAAATGCACTACGCGATATATAGCTTCCGTCAGATACGTATAGTTGTGACGGCTGTTTTCCACCGTTAGTGCGTCGTGTATGAACACCAAACACACCATCCGGTTGCTTCTCGTCCGGAATAAGATGGCCAACTAGTGCGTTCATATCGCCACCAAACACTACGACGTCCTAGCACTTGGTTTGTCTCAGAAAATCAGACAGGACTTCACAGAAAGCGTTCTTGACAACATCTGAGCTACTGTCTATGGAAGCGCGTGTAGATACCACAGATAACCAGCGCCTTTCTGGTCAAACAAACTTGAAACGGAGTGTTAAGTCTGGTGACACGTGGACGATCATTTAGTGGGATCCACTCAAACATTTTCTGCCCTGTCTTAGAGCTCGGTGCAGGTCTCATTCCAGCTTGACGACGGGATTCAGCTTCATCGTCGCCAGATACCCTGGAAAGGGATCGCTGACCTATATCATCACCCGAGAGCGAATTCAAGGATGTACATTGTGAGGCGCTTTTAAGAGACACTGCAACACCCATTTCCAGACCTGCGACAGCACTCGCCAAAGCAGCTTGTTCTATTTGTCGGAGAGTGCGGACATCAAAAACGTCGATAATATCTGTTTTGACTCGCAGAGATGAAAATTAGGAGCAGAGACGGAAGAAAGTGAGAATGAGTAAACTGATCGAGCAGAACAGCGGTAACTTCTGATACTTCCAGGCCATTCATGGCACGGACTTAAAGGACTCCACCTTAAGTCTCAGACTCAAAAGTGTGACCTGCGAGACAACAGGAGATAAGGTTTTCTCGGGGGACCCCGCCCACAGGCAATTATTCGGGAGTCCGAGAGCGCAGTGAATAAAGCGTTGATATTGGATCCTGGCACTGCTGCTTGCACTGCAAGTAATCGAAGCTTTTGAAGGCAACCAATGGTTTTTCGAACGTACTGGACAGCGCTTGGGTAGCTGAGGTCAAGCGTTGAACGGAAGACAACAGTACCGCAACAATGAAAGTAGTTCTGTTGGATGCCCGTAAGATAATGCCTCACTATCTGAGCGTCCCCATAGGATTGGCATTGCAATGTAAAATCTTATGAGTTCCACTGATTCCTGTATGACTGCTCCCCTTTAGACTGTTTTGCATGGGTTGCACTTAGTGGGACCGAAACATTAGTAAGTATTACCTTCTGGACCGATGCAGTGCACAAATCTGACCATCAGTTCAGTGTAACAGAGCTTATTCAACTGTAATTAGTGTGGTAGCCTTTTCAATTTAGAGGAGGCCATATTAGAACAAATCTGGGTATCACCTGAACTCGAACCGGAGACTAATGGAATGCCATCAAGCGGCAAGTGCTACACCAGCTAAGCCAGGGGGCAACGCAAAGAGATCGAAACTTTCCACGGTTGAAGTCAATTATCCATTAGGAAACTATGCCCCTTGATTAGGTGGGTAACCTACTCCATATCTGACATTTCTAGGCTCCCATCGTTACCTCGTAGCTAAACTGGTAGGGCACGTAGAGTACGTAAGGGTACGTTGAATCGGTCATCAGTTTGGGTACGTTTAAAATCTTATCACATTTGAGTTTATTCTTGATAGACACTCGTATTGGCAGAGGGCTGCTGCACTGGACTTTTCCTTCTACGTTACCGATCCTTTATTCCCTTGTTGTGTTAATCCAACTGTGCTGAATATCAAACCCGGCAAATACCTGAATATGCGTATAGTTATTTGACCAGATACCGCTCAACTACTACTTCAAACACTCAAAATATCTCGAGGTACTTACAAATGACCAGTAGTAAGGATTTCAATAGATAAACAGGTGTGGCTCACGAGGCCACTCAGTAGCCATATCTTGCGCGATTCGCAACTAAGATTGTCCATCTTTTTGAAGAAATAGATAAAACCAAAGCGAATTTTTTTTACAAATGTCTCTGTTTGATGGTATATTTCATTGTTAACAGTATCCGCTTCCGAACTATCCTGTCGTGGAGATCAGTGAAAGCCTGTACGCGAACGTCACCACAATTGGTTCGCACCACAGAATACGCGGTTCCGTTCATGTACACCGTTTCTAATGTGAACTCGAAGAAAAAGGTCGGGGAGCTTGAGAACGGAAATAATTGCAAACCAGACGACTGATACTTGTTATCCAGATGGTAGGCTAGTGTGAAAATGAGATCTTTATAGTCCAGTAAGGTTTAGGTTGCGAGAACAAGCGAACGTTAAAAGTGCACGGAAAGCGACGTTTCACTTTAGAAATAACGGTTTACATAAGTTGGATAGGATAGTGAGAATGAAAATACTTGCATTCTGACCGAAGAACCTAAAAAAATTTCGAGATACAAAATATCACTAAAATTTACGGAGGATAGCAAGTCAGTTGGAGTCAGGTTTCTGAAGCGGAAAGTGGGTACTTTACCGAATGTTCAGGAGTCCTTGGCTACTATGAGTGGGAAGTGTATGAAATTAACCAGCCCACATCTAATACGCTAAGGGCCTGTCCAGTAAGGATTCGCTATGGGTACATTGATGGCACTACCGATCGAGGAGGTTAGCGCATACGCGGCAGCATTTGTCACATCAGCGTGACCTCTGAAACTTGCAGTTCTCCTTTGTACCACGCGACGGAAGTCATGGGCGCTTTGCCGGTGGTCACTCAACTTTTAGACGCCTGTCGAGATAGCACTCATTCAAACAAACTTATCCGCGTTTGAGAGATGAAGTAGGACTGGGAACCAGAATACGATGATCAGTGGAAGTGGACCAAATAAGCGTGCAGCATATCCCTACTAGAATGTGATATCACGTGCACTTCTGTATCAAACGATGTAGATTGAAAACTGCACTCATGAACGCAGTATGTTAGCAAATTAGTGGAAGATTAACCAAATACTTACGATTTTCCCACAAAAACTGTGAGACTTCATGCTGTGTATCTAGTTTTACTGCACCATTTGTGAACTGGGATGTGACGTTTTATTGCCGCACTGCCAGAACGCCTGGCGATTTATGATACTTCTCAGTCATTCGGTCTCGTTGTTGAGTCGTAGACACTTCATGTCAATATTGTGGTGGATTGTCAGGTCGGAGATGCGAGTTTTCNGAAACCGGGGGATGTTGCGGGTTGGAATTATGACTCATGAACGAGAGAGCGCGCGTTGCATGTGACTGGCGATTTGGACAATAAAGATTGTGCTTTATTTGACGCCTTCTCGCTACAATGTGTTTTATTTTCAATTGATTTCTGCAAAACGTCGAAGAATGCTTCAGGGTGTTTGTGACGAGAAGCACCGCAGCAGATTCTGACGAAAGAGGACAGAATGATGATAATTAGGCTTATTTTCGTAATCTACAAGTGAACCGTACGTATCATGTAAGTATCATTGAATCCCATTGGCTAGAGGTAGCTACATCTTCGTGATACACGCTTACGTCCAGTGTCTAACAAAGCCATCGTCCCTCTTGTCCAGATTGAATAAAGTTGAAATACGCAGCTTCATGAAATCCACGACCAAAACGTTACCTCAATGAGTTTGTATCTGCCAGTAAGTCTGCTAACACTCGGTACTTCAATCAGAGCTGATCGATTCTACCAAATATACCTCGTATCGACTTCACCTAGAGATATGCTACTCTTCCGGCAAGTTAACACTGTCTTCACTCAAAAGAAGAAGCAGAAAAAAAGAATTAGTGACAAGCGTGCTATCAGCTGAGCTAGGAATTTGCTCCAGGAGCTCGGAAATTTCACTTCTATACTCTGTTGCCCCTCTAATCCATTGCTACCCATCGAATCTACCAAATGATCCAGGAAATCGGTTGGTCTGGCAGGATTTCCCAAGCATTTCAAACTGGCATGCGCCCACGCCACTTTTGAACAACAAACATGTATTACTTATGAATGACCTAGTAGCTCAGGTGGTACGGTACCTGCTGCCTTTGAGTACAATGTTTCTGCTGCTGGTTCGAGTCCGACCGAAGCCCTGATATTTCATAGTTGGGTTTCCAAAAAACTGTCAAAACTGCTAAACCATTCTTTAGTAAAAGCAGTAGTGTAACGAATGACCAAACTAGGGACGCGACTATTTCAGTGTTCAGTAAACTATCGCAAAGCGGCTGTGGGACACGTTCAAAGCCCAAAGCGAGTGGATTACACATAACACGAGGGGCCGGACGAGTCATTACTGAGCTAAATCGGTTCAATGGGAGGGAAATAGCAAACCAAAATCCATGATTGTAAACGCCAACCAACCGTACGGGAGGGTGCACTGAACGGTAAAACGAAAACCGCACGGTGTTTTGGCAGGAACCCCTAATCATGAACTAGCGAACGGTGCGAGGATTCGAAGTGAATAACGAGGGGTACGTCTCTCGTTGCACTTCGTTTCGTTGTTCCAGTGTACGAACCATACGCTCACAATAGGTGCTAGGAAAGTTGTCCGTTATGTGCTTACACAAAAGTATTCTCTGTGGAAGGATATCAGCACGTGCTTCAAAGTAGTATTGGAGATTGCACTGCCTCCCAAAAGTACAAGCATTTTTGGTTCCCCCAGATTCATGGATAGTCTCTGTAAACTGCGTTTAAGGTAACCCCGAAAAAACTTCTGGTGGAGTAACATCAGAGGACTACGGAAACCAATCCTTTAGGCCACTGCCATCGATCTATCTTCAACCGAACGTTTTATCTAGGTAGTCTCGTATAAATGAACGGCGTGATGCTGCGCTATCCTGTTGAAACCAATCACGTTCGAATGCTCCCAAGTGTCCTAGGACTGGTGCAAAATTTTGCTGCGGCATTCAGAGATGGGAGTGTCCTAGTTTGTGAATGATTGAGATAATAGAAGTGTTGACTGTAGCGACTTCACCAAAGAAGAAAAGGCTCAACAGTTCATGTTCTGCCAAACCTCGCCCAACCCATAAGCCTAGGATTATGTTGACCTCAAATTAGAGGGAACAATAAAGGATGTTGATCCGTCAGAAACGCGATTTTCACACAGTTCCACTTTAGCAGCACAATGATGCATTAGTAAATACCTTTCAGTATATAGATACGTATATATGTATATATATATACACCTTTCTGACAGAAGCCGTGTGCAAAATGAATCACTCTACAGAGACTATCGACATTTCGCTGTGAAGCATTATCTGCTAGCATAAAAACCTTTCATTCAAGCACTTAAATTGAAATAGCTTGTCACCTGTGGAGCAATTGGGGCAGCACTGCATTAACTAAGTCCGTAATTCCAAAATGACACCAGATTCACTTTCCATTAGAGTTCGTACGATCCTGGCTTGGGGATTATTTCTGCGGTTTATTTATTTATATTTTTTTCGCGCTGTATTTGACCTCAAGTGGACTCACCGAAAGTAAGCTTGATCGCCAGGTTTTAATCCTGATGAATACTAACTTGAATGCGTGTCCGTTTCTGACACACTATCATCGAATTCCATGAACAAAGAACACTGGTAACCGTTGCCCCATTCCCGAACTAGCCGAGTTGGTTTACATCATCTCAAAGTCCTTAGGCACCCGGAATGTGAATTTGTGATCCAGCGAGCGGGTTACGAATTGTGAGCGGTTGGCCGATCGCCCGATGGGTTACGGTACAGGATGCCGTGTCGACGAGATTGTCCGAGATTTCCCTAATTGTGTGACAATCTCGGGTTCTGTCGATCAGTTGCCTGCTCATCAGACACACCGACAATGGTCCAGGCAAGATAGACATCTAAACATGTAACCAATACTGTTGATTACTGATGAAGAGTCGGGGATTTGGTTTATTTTCAAGTTGACCATCACACATTTGATCGCAGCCTTCGCATTCACATAGACTTTCCAGCCAGGCTCTTTCGAAAAGTCGCACTAGACTCGAGTTTCGCTCTCATTTGAGCTCGTCAGTAGTGCATATCCTTGCCACGGCCGGGATTTGAACTCCGGACATTCCAATCATGAGGCAACCGTGTTAACCACTGCGCCATTGACCTCGCATTAGGCACGACCGAATTATCAAATCTGAACGCTCAACCACTCTCACTTGTGAGCAATGATCAGGTTGCCCGATCGTCTCGAGAGGAGACACAGTTACTGCCTGTTAACTCCAATCGATAACCTCGCGATTAGGACTTCCAAGACAGGTCGAAAGAGGCTGGCTGGAAAGTCTTTCTGAATGCGAACGCTGCGATCAAATGTGAGTAATGGTCAACTTGATAATAATGTTGAATAGTACATGGACATGGATCTTCTACAGAGTCGCAATCCGATTTTCGCATACCTGTGCATGTCCACTCATCAGACTTGGTTGCTCACCAGATCATCGCATTTACTCGAGTGTGTAAATTTTCGGCGTCACGCCACAACAATTCATTGTGGGAATGATCATCGATTCACGTTGTCAAATGAGACTGTTGTGCTGGTCACTTGGAAGCATTCTCACTTGGTCAACTTTGAATTCTCCTATCGGTTCTGCCCATGTACGTTTGCTTGCAGCAGTAAGTAAACATATGAATTACATGAGAAACGGGACCTTTCAGAATTTCAGTCTTAATCCTACTATACACACAGTCTTTACACGTGTATGCTTTGTGTTTACAAATCTGTGAATTTTTGCGCGAAACTTTTGTTATGCATATGTCACACGTTACGCGACTGATGAGAAATGGATTCTTTTCGCAAGATAATTGTGTGGTTTATCAATTCCGATTGTAAATTAAACTTTCGGGTGTTTTTACTTAGTTGTGAATGAATCACACAACTGCTAACACTTTTATTTACAACTGGTGTAATAGGAATGGAATAGCAAGAACGGCTAAATAAAGATATGAACGCACGTTAAAAAGAAATTGCAACCTACAAATCAGCATAACGTCCGTATCTGAGTTTCTCACACAGTAAAGAAAGAGAAATCGATCAGACCGCTACCGTTCAGACCAGTTGCTCAAGGTTTCGAAGAGTGGCCTGCAAGCCTTTTGCAACAATAATCTTCTATGCTTCAATTCTTGTAATGTACTATTCGGGTGATCCTCAACCCAGCGGATTGTTTCACGGCAATGGATGGCACAGAAATCTAACGCTTCCGAGTTCTCCGTTTCATCGATTGTTCCAATCAAGGACTGGGCAAACTGGATCAAGTCTTCTCGGCGTTGTGCTAGTGTGCGTTCTTTTGAACCAGGAGCACGACCGCTGCGAAATCTTCCCGATCGATTCGCACAGCTGGCCTTTGGATCGATCACCAATCGTTGTTCTGTTCCGTTATCATCATCTTTCGCCGAAACTGTAAGCATGCCCTCTTCGTTCACTTCAAACGTGAGTCGTACGGTTGGCACTCCTCGGGTTGCGTCGGTGATATTTTCCAAACGAAATGCGTTCAGAAAGTGGTTTTCTTGAGCTTGCGGTTTCTCACCCTCCCATATTGTAAACTCCATGTTTTTCTGATGGTCTACTGTGGTTGTGACAAGACGATAAGCTTGACAAGGAATTGGTGTATTTTTGGGAATTATGACACGCATGATACCATTCTGGTCCATGGTGCCTAGTGATAAGGGTACCACGTCTCTCAGTACAATTTCCTCATAACCGATAGCATCATTAAAGCGTGTGGCATAAGCAGCCGCCCCTTTGGCAACAGCCTCGTCCGGATTAATGGACTTATTAAGCTCTGTTCTATGGAAGTAGGTCGACAGCATCTTTTGTATGATTGGAATACGCGTGGAACCACCCGTTAAAATTATTTCGTGAATTTGAGATTTACTCATGTGAGACTCTCGTAAAACCTGTTCTACCATTTGCATAGTACGTTGAAATAAGTCAGCATTTAACTGTTCAAAAAACTGTCGGCTAACGACACAGTTGAAGTCAAAGTTGTCTTGAATATTTTCCAAACTGATATCAGCTGTCAGGCTGTAACTCAAATCCTTTTTGGCTTTTTCACAGGCTGCTCGTAAACGAAAAATAGCCGAAAGGTTGTTGCTTATGTTCACATTTGACTCGTTCTTCATTTTTTTCACGAAATGCTCCACCATTCTTTTCACGAAATCTTCACCCCCCAAATGCGTATCCCCGGTGGTTGCTTTGACCTCAAAGATGCGATCGACGACTTTGAGGACGGAAACATCAAACGTACCTCCACCTAAATCGTAGACCAGTACATTCACGTCTCGAGAGTCTTCTAGTTCTAAACCGTAGGCGATCGCCGCTGCGACAGGCTCATTGATCACACGTAACACATTCAATCCGGCCAATACGCCCGCCTCTTTGGTCGCACGCCTTTGTCCATCATTGAAGTAAGCTGGAACCGTTATGACTGCATCTTTCACGGGCTGTTCAAGATAGCTTTCGGAAATGCGCCTCAGGTATGACAGGATAATGGATGAAATGACTGTTGGTGTGAATATTCTTTCAATTCCTTTGTAGGTGACTTTAATTCCTGGTAATCCATCCTTGTCAACCAGTTCGAATGGCCAGGACTGACAACAGCGAACGATGGATGGATCATGTATGTATGACCCTATAAGTCGTTTTATTTCGAACACCGTATTTTTTGGATTAAGCAGCAACTGTTCCTTCGCAACTTCCCCAACAAGTTTCTCATTGTCCGTAAATGCGACATAGCTGGGCGTTGTACGGTTACCCAACTCATTTGCTATAACCTTTACCTCACTGTCTAAAGCAACCGCAACACAGCAATTGCTGGTTCCCAAGTCAATTCCAATAACCGGCATAGATTTTGAAATCGTAACTGCCAGAATGGCAGGTAAGTGCGGAGTCTGCTGATTGTAACTACTTAAATGGTATTTAAGGTTTGCATCACGTGATCAATTTTGCGTGGTTGAGGCAAGTAACACTATGATTCATGAGCGGCAATCGATACATGTGAATTGTACCAGTGAGCGGATCTACTGAATTCATTTTGAACATCTGTAAGCTTCAAAGCACGCGCTCAACGCTATTCATCCGAATTTTGTATTGGATTAACACGTTGGTTCATCGTATAAAGTCTCTGAAACATTCAAGAATCATTTCAGCGCATCGGTTTTTGAACGTAATAACTGATAAATGGGTCGGGGATTAAGAGTGCCACAAGTTGAATAACATTCATGCTTATCCACTACTTAGCATTCACACGATTTGTTTCCGCTATCCCGCTTCAAAAATAAGCAGTACACTAGAGTTTCGTTATCGTTAGTGTTCATCAACAGTGGAAACGCTTACCCGGACTGCCGTCGTTTTGGCCGAGTCGGCGACCGGAATATTCGTTGGACATGACTTAAGTATCACACACAACGGTACAAGCGCATGCAGCTTGAGTTTCGATCTATCAAGTCGTGCCGAAGGAAGGCACGGTAAATGCATCCCTGTTCGGACGCAGTCGACATAAATCCGTACAGGCAGCAACGGCGGTAGAAGCACGTGACATAGGACACGTACAAACCATATTCCGACATTTGCGAGCGCTAGCGCGGATGGATGAGCCGTCGGTCGGTGAAGGAGCGATCACTCAGTCAGCAGCCCGTGTGTGGGACACAGTTGGTCACGACACACACAACAGCAGCTACCCAACCTCACTGGATCACTGCTATCGGAACACTGTAATCAAGTGGTTTTGATGCAATCGTCTAGGAGTAACGTGATTGGCTGGACTCAAGCCAGTGACAGCAGCAGAACGACTAGACGTGGAAACTACTTGACTAGCTGAGCTATGGCGCTCAGACATTTTGGTTCTGGACAGCCCACCCATACTGGGTTGCTTACTCCCCGGATCTTTTGAAGGATAGCTTAGTGACAATAGGATGGGTGGGTAGCTCTATCGAAGTGCAAAATTCCCGGGCTGTCGCTATGGTCTCATAAGTCAGCTGGTAGATGGCTTGCTGCTTCTGGATATTCTGTTCCTGGTGCTGGTTCGATTTCAGCCAGTCCATATTTTTCAAAGTCGAAATATGTGAATTTTTCGAGCCTTCTATGCGAAATCTTGATTATCGATAAACTTCTGATTGAAAAAAACCATCCAGAACGTCAACAGTGGTAACCGCATGCACTTTATGCTGAATTACCAACACCAAATTTGAAATATCGCGAACCGTTTATTTATAACAAGCGGGTAGGGTTGGTACATAATCAGTTCTCAGGCTAGGTTATTTATTTAGCCTCTGTTTAGTTGGCATAAAAAACAATTCACATTGTAAATTCCGCTGAGATGAGTCGATGCGAAGTGCGTGTATCTACCATTCTTACTGTCCCAACTGTCTTATTTAAACATTTGGAGGGAATCAGTTGCTTGGACATTTTTTCTGTAAAACTTTGAACACAATTCGAAATTGCACACACCTGTCGTATTCAGACAAACGTTGGGTCAATGTAATAATGTGACTGGAATGATTCGATACTGACTCTGGTACAGTATCGATGAATTTTGGAGACGCTATGTCGTTATACGGTGTGGACCGTTTATGTGAATTGTACAAATCAAAACCAGGCATATACAAACACATTTTCCAAAATATCATTAAAGTCGCCTGTACTCATCACATCCACTACAAGTTAACGTTCAATGAGAGTGTTCATGCAAATGTGGGGAGTTGTGCGGCAACGTTTGGGAACTTCTGATCGGCAGGTTATCAGCTGAGGGATGGTGGTCTACAACCTCGTTACTTTCCTCTCATTTTTCTTATCGTTCTGATTTGGTTCAACATCAACATCTCCATTGTCCTCAATGGCTTCACTTAGTCCACAGGTCTTCGGGACACTGTCTAATCATTACTATAAAGAATCCGAAGCATTCTGTTTTCAACATTACTGGGAATATAACCAGAATAGAGACGTCAGTGAGTGTCCTGCTGATATATCACATCTGTAGATTGAACAAAATCTACAAGTGGATCGCTGCATTCTCTCTGTAAACACTTCAGCTGGACTTTCGTAATTTATACTGTGGGCAGTAGTGGAACACTGAAGCAGAATGTTATCAACAGTTTCGGAAAGTCCATCTGAAGCGGTCGATTTAGTAAGCTGAATAGCGTTGTTTAGGATCCGGAAAAAGCTCACCGCCTGTCCACTCGAATGAGATGGTCGATGGATGACGACAACCGGTTTGTGCCGGCCGTGTACGCCACTCTCTGTTATTAAAATGAGTTCCCCAATAGTGACCAAAATTGGTGACACACTTTCCAGACTAAATAATTTCTCCACCTTCGGTATCATAAATGCCGTCCTAGAGGTTTTAGTAAGAAACACCTCCGACCAATGAGAATGTGAGCCGTTAATCACCGTGGTAGAATCAGATCGTCCCCGCGACACTTGCACACATGATTTTCAGTACCAGAAGGAGAAACACGTGAACACAAGTGCTCATTGAGGAGGAACAAAAGACCGATCCACGGAGGCTGTGTGCATATAGAGCCGGTAATCACCATAGGAAAGAGTCAGGACAGAGGGTGAGTCAGATGTGACAGACATATGCGGCACTCGTATCCTTAGTATGGCGTCAGTAAGTAAGCGTGAATTGTACAGACAGGGTTGAAACTTACTGGCGACCGGTCGAACAGCTGAAACTTCGTTGACTACCTGGAACAGTACAAAACTATTCATCGGACACTGAATTTATCCCACGAAATTAGGATCAAAGAAATCTAGCTTCGCCTCAGAAGACAGATGCCTGATTCTAACTGTAGGTTTGCACAATCCTGTAGATGATGCCGTCCCCAACTTCGAGTCGAACTGTGTTGTGGGATTCCACTTCCCTGCTTCGATAGAAAAGGTACTTCTTAACGAATAAAATTGAAATTCACTGACCTTCCTCAATTCCTTCTGAAGATCCACTTGATGTTAGCCAGGGGTTCCGTTGTAAGCCTGTGAGCTTCAGCTTACCTGGACAACTTATACAAGCCTTAGTAGTGCGGATAAAATCCAAGTCCGTTTCTACTCACCAACAGAAATCTAGGGACATGAGTACCATTTTCTCAACGCCCACATGAAAGAAACGCAATTCCTCCCAAAGCTGCCTCCAAAGCACAAGTAAAAAACTTATATCCCGAATGCGATAATGCTCTCTTTGGTATCTGAGGTATATAGGTTTTGAAGTGCCGAAAATACAGGCCCATAAAAGCATTCTTTCCTAACAGTTAGCAACGATCGACACTCGGGCATCTGGTGCTGTCCGGCAAACTGAATCGAACCAAAGAGAGTGCGATCCAACACAGCACAGCATGACCAAAATCAGACGAACAGATAGAAGGGCGGACATGTTAGACATATCTAATTAATCGCCGCAAGGCTCACAAATCCGCCTTTCTTCGGCGAAATAAAAGTATTGATTTTAGGCCGCCATTAAATGCATCTTCACTTTATGCGGTCCTAGAGAAGTCAGTTCGTGAATAAACAGGTAATTTGTAATGAGTACGTTACATTCCTTACCCCATTCGACCAGTACTCACATGTTTCAACGTGCTATTCTAGATCGTAATCATTTAACCAAAACCCCTGTGATTCGAATATTTTGTGTCCACCCAAACTATAAATGACATTAACATTGTGCACAAACCGTCGATCTCGATAACACAACAATTTGTCATCATCACAATACCCACACACAGATAATATGGTTAAGTAGTACACGTCAACATAAAGTGGAACGACACGGCATATTGACAAGGTTAGAAACTGACATATACTAAGCGATGCTTATCGTTTTCACAGCATGGCTATAATACGTCAAGTCAGAGTCCACAATTGGTGCCGTATATCTAAATACACAACATGAAGTGCGCCGAGTATACAGGGAAAATCGTCGGGTTTTGATCAGTCTTTTAGTAATTTGTAAATCTGTGTCGCTCATGGGTGCAGATACTGACTGTCTGTCGTGATGGCGTAATCCATTAGCGGCCTACCGTGTTTTTTACTTAACACATTTGCATTCACCAGTACATGCTGGTGTTTCCAGTTCACCATTGCCTCTCAAGTACTGAAACGGTTACAGCCACTTGTAATCGATCTTGGGACGGCGGGGGCCGAGTGACTTGACTAGAAATGCACATCCGACTCCCACTGAGGTACTAATGAGAAAAAATCGGCTATAATCCATGTGAACAGTGTTCCGAGGGCTGAGCGCGCATAAGTTGAGAATTGTCTCAGTAATTATCTAGGCGGCGTTCATAGTGCGGATCGTCTCACTTGAATCCCTATTGATCATTACGTTCCATACTGTGACTTCGTACTATGGATCACTGTCTCTTCAACGTCTTGTTGTTGCTCCACCCCCTTGTCCATTACCGAAAAAATAACATTTCTCATATATGCGCACCCATTTTACATACTGTCAGTGTACGGTTCCCAAATATCCACGAAGACGTACTGTTCGACACACATCATGTTTATTCTGATATATGTCACTTCAACGTCACAACGGAAGTTCAATGGAAAGTTGAGCAATAGTATATCATGTGAAACATGTTTCTCACCAACATCTGCGGTAGCAATCACTGTGCTTCACTGACCCTGGAAACCAGAGATGGCCCGTGATGCGCTAATTTTCAAAATTCAATTGGCTCATTTGAATCAGTTCGTTTTAACAGCCTTATATCTCTCATCTTCTGTCTTTGCCCTCTGAGTGACTGATAGCTAAGCGTAAAATCGGTATGACGCCTGAACTTCCACAAACCTTGAGTCATGCGGCACGTTAACATAGGAACCCAACAGGCCTAGCGAGCAAAATAAACTGTATTACTGGCTAGATGGGAATTATGAATAAGTCTCCGTGTATATATTGTAATCGTACGTGAAAAAAATAGTGAGGCTGATTGTATTGCCGTGCAATAAGCGCATTGCTTGCGTAAATTACATTCGTTTTGCTGGTTTATATTGACAGGCGAGACCCATTGACAGGTTAGTCATAGCAGCTTCGGATGAATTATAAACATGACTTTGGCTTGACTGTTGGTGGTCCTCGCAAGGAATAGATATTGCTGTTTTGAACTCTAGTGTCCATCTGTAGTGGTTGGAAAACAACTACAAATTTAATGCATGAGCGTAGGATGAACTTAAAACCGAAGTCGTCGTCGAAATGGCGACAGACAATCAGGGCGTGAAGGGAAGAGAGCAGATAGTCCGTAGAAAAACTGCAGATGCATGTTCAACCCAAAGTGTTGACCATGTGTCGCTGACGAGATTTCACCCCTAATATACTATGCTCACTGGCCTGCGTGGTCGTAGCAAGTGGTAAACCTGCATTGGACGCAACGGGACTGAAGTCCGTTAGGATGAGACTGGACCTTGACGTGGTGTGACGGCTTGCGCATCTCTATGACCTTTTGGGCTAAACTGGACAGAGTTACTCATACCAAGCAGGCCAACAGGTAGAGGTGTAACAAACCACAGTCTCCTGGTCCTCCAGGTTGGGGGTCGGAAGATGGTTGGCATCTCTTCCTGAAAAACATACCATCTCTGGTACACCGCCACCCACCCGCTGCCTTGCCGTACAGGCTTTTGAGCCAAAGGCTTTGGTTGAGAACCCTAATCGTTCTCCTGTCTAGGTCTGGGCGTCCTGGCAGTATCTCAGCCCACACACAACCATGAATACTCACAACACAAACAAT
>QNGE01003343.1:14806-40305 GCA_008508345.1 Paragonimus westermani | reverse complement strand
CGACCTTTAAGCTTCAGAGAAATACACCTCTGTCGCCAGAGATGCCTCAAGTTAGCGAATACCGCCCTAGCCTTAGAGATACGCGCTTCTATTTCATTCCCTACACATCCACCGCTGCTGATGCAGCTTCCCAGGTATACAAACCAGTCAACAACCTCCATGACTACATTATCCAACAGCAAATCTACGTGATCACAGCAATCCTGCAGAACCACTTTGCATTTTGAGGGTGCAAAGCGCATTCCGAAGTATTTAGCAGAACGCAAAATAGCGTCTAGCATCGCTTGTGCTGATGGAAAGTTGCCAAACAGCAACATCTTGTCGTCAGCATAATCAGTGCATCATAGGCAAACTACGCTATTTTGGTTGACTTGATTAATGTGACGCATTCAAAGCATGTGTCCTTGGCCGGTAGGCAAAATTTTGTTACCATGATGAGGAGGCGCCGTTCGTAAATTTGATTCGTGTGAGTAAAACGTTATCGCAAAGTCGGATCCTTGCTCCTTGATCGGTATGCCCAAAGTTTCCTCAATCTTGTGTTAACGCGAATCAGAGGTCGCAATGAAAAACAGTGAATCTGCAAACAAACATCATTTATTGATTTACTAACCGTCCACAAGCGGACTTCAACGCAACAGGTAAAGGATCCAGGGAGTTGGACTTGAAAGAAGCCCTAGCACAATCGCAGCACAGCCACCAAAGTGGATGATTGTCGACGGAAACTCCAGTCGATTTTCAAAATTCAAACAGGCGTCAGGATGGTTTGGCGGCGTTCCCAACAGCAATAGCTAAACGTTGTCATCCTAGTGAATGTAGCCTACAGTAGTGAAGGTGAAGCGGATCCATTATACAGCCACGAGTAAATATGTGGTACCCACGCCAATATACGAACTTTGATAACAGTGGTTTGCAATAAATTTACATTGCCGAGCTAATGTGAACAGACAGGGTGGTACGAGTACGGCAACTCTCACGTCGCAGAGAGTTTAGGATTTTGGGAGGTTCAAGGCTAATCTCACCACATCAGCCCCTATACAAAGAGTGATTGATAAAAGAGGGGATGGAGTGTTGTATAAATGCAGCCTCATCTGTGGGGAGTGCACTACTCACAGTTTGGGAACACATTTGGGAGCTAAGGGGCGAGCCTCGGTGCCAGCAAGACGATAGACAAGAAGCGACCATTGGAATGGCGTGTACATAATATGGGGACGTGCGACCGGGATGAGTGATGGCGTACTGGTGTGGCGGTCGTCTGAGTCTCTCACGCGGCCCATCACGTGCAAGCCGCCCGAAAGCTCTGTTTTACACCCGAACGCACGCGCGCAATCGCCATCCCCGCATTCAGCCAACTGGAACGCTCCAACTGGATGTGATCCGGTGCGGTCGATACGCGGACACGCGTGAAGAGGTTGGACCCGGATTGGAACGAAGACAGGACAAGTGAACCGGACTGGACACGGTCCAGACGTGCGCGACTGCATAAAGCCTGTGCATCAATCCCAACAGTGAAGATCCAAACCACTGCCTGGACATTTTCATTAACTATCATTGAGATATCGTTATTTGGTAGTGGATACTCAAGTTACCACGGTTAAGAGTTTCACTGCACTGTTACGTGGTCTTGGTCCTAAGTGGAGCAGCCTGACAAAAGGTGGTTGATGTTGTGGTTTGGTTAGGCTTGATGTCCGTTTTTGCTCAGTCTGATTTTGTGAGTATGTGCGACGGGTGTGTGCAATATTGTTGTTCCTCTGTGATGTGTGGAATGTGACTGTCGAGTCTGTTTTGACTGGTTGATGTTGTGTGTGTGTGTGTGCGTCCCCTAGTGGCACACCTCCCGGTCTTATTCCTGCGGGTTTACACTGGATACGTGGNGGGCTGTCGAACCCGGCGATCAGCGCCTCCTTCGCGGCGGCCCACTCCAGCTTCGCAGGGCCCCTTCGCGCCGCATCCAACACCGCCTTCGCCCTGCCCTTGAGCAGCATCCGCAGGGCCGCCAGCTTCGCCCGGTCCGCCTTCACTCCGACCGCCACCGCCACATCCTCGAAGTCCTCCAGTAAACTCCGAACATCCCCATCCTCAAACGGCTGCGGCCACGGGATCTTCATCCTCGTATCGTGGTCACGGCTCGAATTGTTGTGAACCAAGAAGGCGGATGGCACAGAAGTTGTTTATTTTGGAAAACCAATACTAGAGGAGATCATGTGTGTGGGCGTTTGTCTTGTGGAAAATTTGAAAAACCTGTCATATTCACGAAGGCTTGACAGACTGGGGTGGTGTGGTCTCCACTTACCGTGCGTTGACCCGTTGCACTGGTTCTGGTCGGTCTGGGCTTTCTATGCCAGCACGGTTACGAACTCTCCGTGGTCACTTTAAGTATAAACCATTCCCGGTCTGACCACATGAGAGCTGAATCACGTCTGTCTCGGTGCCTTTGCAATCAGTAGGAGATTTCGAGCATCACCTTGATGCTCTTGAACTGTAGTTTACTCCTCTCTGATACGTTGAGTACTCCTTATCTCTTGCATTCAAATTGTAAACTTATCGCTTATCATCTGTTTCTTTGTATACTTTCACTGGTGGCCCTTGCCAATAGCTACTGATTCATCCAGCCCCATACCCTGTCTCCATCATATTAGTAATTTACTTTTCACCACGTGACTGGTACAACGCGACTGCTGTGTCTGTCGCGTTATAGACTCGTAGTTGGATTCATCAGTACAAGCCTAGTGGATTTAGTTTTACCTGGCTGTATCGTGTTTCCTGCTTTGGTTTCAGCCGCGTTCATCTGTGGCAACAAATACGGGAGATACTTCTAAAGTAACTGTGCGATCTAAATTTGAAACTACTGGCGTGGTGGTTAACATTTGACCTTGCTGCTCCCATTGGGAAACCACTGATTTTGTTGGACGAGACTAACATCGTAGCTAATACGTAGCTATCCACTGCTAGCGAAGGACGAGACGCAGTTGTGTAGTGGTTAGCATAATGGCTTGCTACATTTGAAGCCTAATGACCTTGCGGTGGATGCTTCAATACATCAAGGTTCGTACAGTGCCGCCAGTTGTTCTGGCAAACATGCACATCTGGCAGTAATCCCGATGCAAGTAGTGGTTCTCTCTGGAACCCCTACTATCCATGCCTTTGTGCACAACGGGTCAGATACCACCTTGATGGAGGAAGGATTCCTGAATCGTCTAGATGTCTCAGGTACCACTCCGACCCTATCCATTACGACGATCAACGGAGCCACAACAATCTTTTGAACGAGTGCTCAGTTAAATATGAGATTCCTGGGTGGAGATGAGGCGGTTATTGTCCATAACGCTTACTCCATCGACGATTTGCCCATGAGACCTATCACTTCTCTCAAGAGAGTGATGAGATCACCGTTCTTCTCGGTTGTGAAGTGCCTAAACACACTGGATTCTAAATCAAAGTCTAAAAGGACATAGACAGCCGCACACCGTAAGAACTCTGTTCAGCTGGATGTTGTGCGGACCTTCAGCTAGTAAATGTCAGGAGAAGGCGTCTGTCAAAAGACATTCCTACGGTTGAGGACCAGATCCGTGCCTTATACAATATTGAGTTCAAGGATATTTTACCGACTGACCCAACGCTCTCCAGAGATGGTACATGTTGGGCTCAAGTGACCATAATGCCTCTTTCTTGAAACTGTGAGCACCTCACCTTTTTTAACAATTAAAATATGGCCCCAAAACGTGTTTCGTACTTGAAGAGGAAGTTTACCTGTGATGCTGATGTGTTGAAAGGGTCCCCAAAGCTCATTTTGATTCAAAACACTCGTACCCGTAGTACCTGTCACGCCACCGTGCATTAAACCCAAAGAAGCCAGGGGAGTTCACAGTAGGATTCAACTGCGCAGCAATGTATCAGGGACTGCACTTGAATGACAGGCTCCGATTTGGCTATAGATCTAGTGGGCGTATTGCTGCGAATCCGAGTAGAGAAAGTGGAGGTTTCGGCGAATATCAAAGAGGTGTTTCTGGAAGTACGGATCCCCGTTTGAGATCGGAGCATCTTCCGTTTTCAGTGGCGGCTTGAGCACAACCTTTCAAAAGACCCAGTAGAGTACCAAATGGCTTTTCACCCCTTCGGCGTAACCTTCTCGCCTACAGCATGAGTTACTGTTGTATACGCGTCAAGGCCGCCTGTGTGCCCCACACTCGTGCCAAGGCTCGAAGTGTGTTCTGATTGGTCGTGGCTTCAACGACCAACGGCTCACTCGTCCATGCGCTTCCACTGAGTCACTTGTTCTCACTACAGTGGTTGTCCGTAAAGCATGTAGTGGAAGGGGCCTCAATACAAATGCAACACCCATACATTACGACGGACATCTGAAGACTGTTGGTTCATATATGAAAATTTCACTTGTGAATCAGTCCGGAGGAATTTCTGTATTGATAGCTATCTGGTCTAGGTTTCCAGCGTTGAGATAGCAAAACATTTTGTGATGAATGCTTGTGGCATGTTTTCAGAAAGGGGGTTCTGTTGGAAAACTGGGTTTCAAATGACCGTGAGGTCCTAGCATCAATACCGAGATCTCACCGTCCCTGGTAGATATTGTAGCCAGGTCACTACCATCATAACGTGTTCTCGGTATCCAGCTGGATGCTGAAACGAATGAGTTCCGCCTGAGTCTCCAGCTTCCAGACAGAGTGGAGACTAGAAGAAGAATACTTCCTGTATCTCTCCGCTGTACAACCCTCCAGGCTTTGTCTCGCCCTAGTTACTGCCAGACAAACGTCTGCTTCCGCAGTTACATAAGAGTGGTGCCAGCTGGGACGAACCAGTGTACCTGAAAGATCACAGAGAGTAGCAAGCCTGGGTGACAAAATTAAAGGCTTTGACCACTTCCGAATCTCACGCCGTATGCTGTTTTCGCAAGCTACTATGACAATTATTCAAACTGCATTTTTTGTGATGCCTTGGAAGGGGTTTATGGGGCGGTAGTGTATGACTGGTTTACTTCGAAGAAAGGTACGAGAAACAGCACCTTGTTGTTTAGCAAGGCTAGAGCTGCACTGTTCAAAGCGGCAGCTATCCCGCGGTTTGAGTTGGTTGCAAAAGTCTTGGTTATGACAGAACATGGAATCAACGTCGGTGACTTGGGTCAGTGTTCCGATATTGCTATATATACACGGCGTCTCAACTCGGTTCTACACGTGTTTGATTAGCCGCCTTTCTGTGTTCCTCTGATCGCCGACGCCCAAATAATGGACACACGTGAGATCCGCAGAAAATTCGGTTGACTCAGCTTCGTGCGGTCTGACAGGCATTCTAGCAACAGACGAGTTGCTGAAGGGTCCTGAATTCTTGAGTCGGTATTCCAGATCGTGGCCTCCGAAACCCAACTCTCTCATCTAGCCCAACGATACCGTATTAAAGAGGATGTCGAATCGCATGAACTTCATTGCACGGGCAAACGATATTCACTTCATTGTTCCGTATTCAAGTTGCACTCGACTGTTCAGAGTCATCTTACGGTTTATCCGGCTTAAATGTTACATTATGAAACTTCATGGCGGGCGCCTGGAGTTGATTCTGAGAAGAGGGGCAGGGCTTCGGAAAAAAGATACAGATGTGTAGTCACGTGTTTACAATCTCGAACCGTGTATATTGAGTTAGCCCACTCGCCGAATACCGATACATGTAATATGGCTCTGTCGTCATACACAGAGGTAGGTAGGTAATTTTTTCTGATGGTGGTGCCAATTTTTAGCGGTTGGCGATGAGCTTAGAGAATGGGTTCGTAGCTTAAGTAGCGACTCCGCCAATAGCAAGGTCTTACAAAAAAGAATTCAGTGGCTCTGCAACTCGCCGTGTGTTAGTCACCGAGGTGGAATATGGGAGTGACTTCTTCGACCATTGGTTCCTGTTGCGACAGACGATCCTGATAACGTCGTCCTAACCTCGAACGACTTACTTCTTGTGAAGAGCAACACTGGGTTGGCACCAAACGTAAAATTGGTAGACAGGTAGATAAGACGTTGGATATAAGCGAACAACATGGTAACCACCTTTTGGAGAAGGTGGTCTCGACAGTGTGTCATCATCGCAATGCCGTCTAATGTGGTGGATGAGGCAACAAACTTTCCAGGTGGGTAACGTTCCTCTTGTACCCGATGAACTGACTAGACAGCAGTGGCCCCTGGATCTAGTTACTAAATGTGACTTGGGGGGTGACGAACTATTCCGTACTGTCGAGGTTCGTACAAATGCGTGTCGATTGAGGGGAGACGTGAGACGCCTGTTTGTTGGAGAGGCGTGAGTGTTAGACACTACTTTTCGCGTGATTACTTACGTACTCGTGTGGATAGTTTTATTAAGTATGGGTAGGTAGGTGGCTCGAACTGTATATCACTACCAGCGGTCTGTCACATGGAGACGACGGCGCTGTGGATTTGTTGGTCCCCGAAATGAGGAAGTTCGTTCCCACTGTTTGCATGCCCTATTTTTCTCATCAACTCGACATTTGTTCTCAATAACTTATCCATCCAGTTTTTTGCTTTACTGAGCTAATTCCCCGTTAGTCGTTTACTGAGACAGTAGCCATTCTTGGTATGGTCTACTCGTGTGATGGTTCACCTTTGATCTTGCTGTTCCCGCTAAAAAACCACTGATTTCGTGAACGATTAAGGTTTGCCTATTGTAGTCGAAATATTTGAGTCCATTGTTGCTTTCAGTTTGAGGGGCCGTTTTCAAGCTACGCGTAACTCAACGATCAGACATGGATCGTGACAGTGGGTGTTACCTACAAGGTATGTGTCTCGTGAAGTTCGATCAGTCAGCCGTGTGAATGGTTGAGTACATACAAACCCAGCGAAACAACCTAGGCGTCAGTACATCACCTAATTGGCTAAACCAAAACTGTCACTACCAAACAGATGGATACAGCGGTTCGGAAGCGCATTTTCACTCCGTTTTGGACATCACGCACACGGAAAGCAGGAGCAGCTTTATCTCCAATCGAACGCTTGGGCGCGTCATCCAAACGTTTAGGCAGAAGCTTGCTGATGCCCGATATCGACAATGAACAGTGCGGATATTCGGATACAGGTGGCTGCATGATGGTGACATCACGAATACAGCAGAACCTGGTGGGGTTCAGAAATTGACGATACGGACGGAAGAACGGAGTGAAGAATCGTTGGTTTGAGTATCTGGCGACTCAACACTCGCGGCTAATAGTGTAAGTCTACTTAAAGAGATAAACCACCATGTACGAATGCAGCTGAATCTTTTAAAACTGGATGATCCAAACGATTCTTTGGACCGACAAAAATGGATAATGTACATATTTGGAGATAAGGTGATTAAGATCGGATATCACCTAAGTCATTACCACAAACTGTGGACAAACTTTCGTACATGCTACAGGATACTGTATGCAAGCCTCTGATGGTGACACCGTATGTACTTGGACTGGACTCTGGAAGCAGTTTGCAAACGCACAACTGTCCTTCTCGGGGCGATCATGGTTTTATTGGTTTTGTTGGAGTTTTTGGAATCAAGCATGGACCGTGGTTTATGGAACAGCTAGGATGTTGCAACTGTGCTCCCAGGAATGTTCGCTATGTTCACACAGTGCGCAGCGCTGAATAGACTGATTAAATGGCAAACACGTTATGTCAAAGTTATGCCGTACTGCTGTAGATTTATCGTTTTACAGCTTGGGCACAAGTTGTCGTGGTCTGCTGTCATGTCGTTTTCGTTCCAACGGAGATTGCCACAAGTAAATAAAACAGTCGATATGATCTGGACCAATGAACAGTGGTATTAAATACAGAACACGCGAAAGACCTGAGATTAAGGAGGTGCGAAAACTCAACGTTCTGTTCAGCATCATTTGGACAGTTTCCTTTCCGAAAGAAGGCAAATGGTTCGACTGATATCGGGTTGCCCAGGCCGAATCCATTCAACAATTTCTAACCTACAGAGTATCACCTGGTGGCTATAGATATGGTGCACTTCAAGTTTCACACGTTAGCCCAACCGACTTAATTTGACTGTGAATTTAAAAGACACTGTAGTTCGCCTAAACGACTCCCCTGAAAGAGGCGGTTGACTAAAGTTCATAGATGAAGATGTACAGTTGAGCAATTGTGCGATCATATGATACTACTCGTGAGCACTTGTTTGGGTATTGCAGTAACCCGAGGAAAATGCGAGAATAACTCCCGTTTTTGAAGGATAACGTATGACAGACTTAACAGTCATTACATTATTTGGATATATTGGGTCGCAGATCCATTTATGCAGGAAGTGGTGCACTTTTTAGTGAGTAAATTTGTCAGTGTTGGATTCCAGTTCACTGTTGTACTGTTTACAGATAATGCATAATACAACAATGTTCTGTTCACCCAGTGCGTACACACGAGTAGACAACAAGACTGCATGGTGGCATCAAAAAGCAACAGGATGGTTGGTGCAGTCAGGTTCCCCGTGTGTCACAACTTTTAAAGTCCACAACTTTCATAATATACACGTAGCCCAACAATTATAGCCTACTTGCAGTCAACTCGCCGTGGATCCCCCATTCTACAGAACATCCTCAAACGTATTCAGTAGTTTATCTGACATGTCAGCATACTGTCCATGCAAGTGAGGTTGTCGGTCACAGAACACTGTTACAAAGCTAGCGAGCATTGAGAGGTTACAACACTGACCAACACTTCTGATTCCGCATTCAGAATTATATAAAGAGTTCACACACTTTCAAGAAAAGACACTTGCTTGTTCAGTTGTACATTTGCCCACCTTGTGACTATTCGGTGCTACACGTCACGCTACTTAAATTGTCCTAGTTTTCAAAGAAAGCGTCATCATACAATTTACAAAGGGTGTGACACACGAGAAAGTTAAGTACATCATTCGCAGATCACCAAATGACTAAGGTTACATACTGGTCGAACTCATCCCCAACGCTGTTCACCACGATCACCAAAACCTATCTTTGGATTAGCCAGCGATTGACACACCAGTTCAGAGTTGGAGGTCCAACTACCTCAGATCAATTTAGTGTTTTTTTTAATGTCCCGCAAGCTTCTGTTGATCAATCTGAGACTGTTAAGATAACGTGTACTACCGTTTGGGGAGTCTCACGATACGATAGGAGCAACGCTAGCCAACGGTTTTAGTAAGATTTAACAAGAGAACATAGTAATACCGTCAAATAATACGCGAAAAGAAATCGACAACTACGAGAAGTATATCGTCTTAGTAAATGATTGCATATATATATAATGCTTCTTAATAGAGTTTTTCGCCTGCTGGCGGTCACAAAGCTACCGAGTTGCTGTACACGACCAGTTGTATCAATAAAGTGTATGAAAATGCCACGAAGGTATCAACATTCAAGACAGGAGAAAATGTCACGTGAAACCTACTTTAAGGTTTTACTATCATCCAAGAGGCATTAGATATTAAGGATGACACAATGTGTAGGTAAGCGTAGCTGTAGTGTGGTTTGACGCAACAGTAAACAGCATTCCACGCTTGCATGTTAAGCTAGGAACAAAATAATCTTCTGGGAAAATGGTATTCTATACTTTTGAAACAGCTTTCACTTGGTTGAATTTCTGGACTTAATGGTATGAGAATTTCAACGCATACTACTATAAATAGTTCGCCTTAACTACTTACGGGGAGTAGTCAGAGAAGTGATGGTGTGCGACTCTCAGTATGTCCTAAGGAACTTCATAAACCAATAAACCAAGCGCGTTTGAAAACATATTCTGCAACTACGTACCGTTTGAAAATGCCAATTGGGGGAACACGTTGGTTTTAAAGTAGCTGCGCTGGCCATCAGATGGAGTGAGAGAATTGTACACAAACTGGTCAAAATGCAGCGAAACTGAACGGTTGGCAAACACTACTCATGAGTAGCCAGATGAGTATAATTATCGGAATAAAAATAAAAGGTAACCCAGAAGAGCAGTGAAAGTAGGTATATCAGTTATGTATTCGTACACCTTTTCACCCGATTGACGTTTCCATGGCTTACCATGCGAATGAGTGATACTGATCGCAACTGCTTTCATTAGCAAGGTAGATTGTCCTCGGTACGGGTTACTTTTAGACGCCAAGATTGACGTTGTGACCATGTACATAACACAGCCGTCTGAATTTTTCCTTCCTATTTATGAAGAGCGTTGAAATCGTACTCTGATGAAGTGCCAGAAACGTTTCAAAAGTCAGCTATTTGTCTTCATGTTTATTTTGAATGTTATTTGTGAGTTCAACCACGGTTTTACACTGTGTATTGTGAAGACAATCATAATCTGACTTTCGTGTGGCAAGTGCGTGCCTCGTTTTTGCTAAGACGAAGAAGAGTCGGTTGTCCAACTTGCAGTAATATCATAAACAAGTTGTTAAACACTGCGATTACTAGAATCCTTCAAATATAGGTCAACGAGTTGAAGAAGAACAGGTAGGTCATTGACATGAATCGAAAAAACAAAAGGATCGAGAAGGGGGACACGGGTAACGTTGTCAAGACAAAATGCTGTCCGTCGCAATACCACCCCTTGGATACCACAAGTCCAGAGCCTGTGAAAAAATGGTCCACACGAGAGCCTTGATAAAACCGGAACAAACAGGGGTTGAGATTAGGGCAGCAGCATTTCTCTCAGTCAGGCTCACTACTGGAAGATTTCGATGCAAAATGACTCACGTTTGTGCGCATCCGATAACCTCAGCTCTTATGATCGGACAATAGGTATTGCCGACATTTGTATAATTTGAGTCACCATTGTACAGCGGACTTCAAAACTGTTGTATTCTCGAGCCAACTGACGGACGCACCTTAGAAAGTTGCAGTTTAGAGTTCGTAAAACATAATTAGTGGAACGGCTACATGTTGATGTGTGCGGTCGTGAACAACACTCAGTACAACAAACGAGTTTGTCAGTCTTCAAACGGCCTACATGTTGGATGCTACATCAGTTACCACATGGGCAGATAGCGTTGCCGATCGTACATGTGTTGACCTTGGCTGTTATTGGTTATGTGTTACGCTGTGCCTTGACATGTGGTCGAGTGCATGCGGGACGGGGCGTTGGCATTCGGACATACGCTGATCTAAAGCTTCGGCGTCCTTTGATCTCTCTGTTCTCTTGACGAGTTAGGAATACATCAGTAACGACGTAATCAACCCCACGCGTTCAGTTAACGAAAGATTATGACACAATACATAAACATGTTTATGCGTATGAGTTGCATGCGGAACAAACTCATTGAACCGTTGAAAAAAACGGAGCAGTGTTCAACGCTTGATCCGGGTCCATCACAGTTAACCAGTGATAACCTCGTCAATGTCACCACGGAATTTCGATACCAAGAATACTGTTCGATTCATGGTGCACAAGATTTGAGAACATCTCCAATGCAGGCTGTGTAGCTTAGGAAGACAGCAGCAAGGTAAGATTACTGAAGCACGACCTGCTGTTGAACGTCTTAGATATGCTAATTTAGTTCTACCTCGGAAACCAACGGATATAACATTTATCAAAACAATAAAGTCTCACACAAATATTCAGTGCTCGTTCTACACCATTTCAGACTCGGTTAAAATGCCTAAAAGTCAAAAAACAGATATCGGATGATTCTGTGTCCCATACTGGCAGAATCAATCTGTGGGTCGAATAGTGCAACTTAAAAAAGTTTACAGGGGATCGGCTCCTGTGGTCGCTATGTCCGGAAAAAACGCCTGGCCCAGGAGTTCGTTTACTGCGCAAACTCCCGTACAGGTCATGTCAAAAATTAAACCACAAACGCGTGCACTCATTTGCACGGCAGACATACTCACACGCATTAGGCGACAGTACATTGTCATTCGCCTTGGTGACAGTTGGCACACAGCACCTATACACTGTTCCGATAGTTTCTCCTTGTCCTTCGCGTTCGGGGTTTGCCTTTTTGTTCCTGAATATCGCTTGTGGATAATATACTACTTGCGAGTAGTATACTATTCACAACGAAACTGCCTCTTATACAACAAGGGAATCACAGAGAAGTGCCAAAGAATGACTTATATAACAATGGACCCCGAGCTGACAGCGAAAGACTCACCAGTCAAAGTTAACAGACTATAAGTCACACCAAGTGCATCAAGACCACGTGTTCCTATTCCAGGTCTTTCTTTTAAGCGACCGTGAAAGCCTTCTACTGCACGCTGGAAATGTGAAGACTGACAGCTTTTGTGAGACACCGTCCGTATATAAATTGAACTTGCAATCTATGTGATCGAAGGGGACACAAACAATCATACTGTTACCTTGGTAAACATGCCGGTCCTCAACCAAAAGGACCTTACTCCCAACACCTGCTAATATCCTCAGTACCATTGCTTCTATAGATTTTGCACCTAAACGCAAACTTTTTCCATTCATTGGTAGTTATGTCCCATTGGTACTTCATTTCGATTCTGATTCAGACATTGCGATTATCATACATTGCTCATAAAAAGCAGCCTAGTCTGGAACGTTTCTGGTGGTTAAATGGCTATCACAGGAACCATGAACTGAGAGAATAGTAGAGCGGACCACTCAGAATCTGCACCAGTTTTCTTACCGGTTTAAATGTTGTACTAGAAATTCATTACTATCCATTTCCAGTGCCTTAGGACCTCTTCACAAAACTCAACAGTGGACGCAGATTTTTGAAAGTCGGTTTCCCCGAAGCTTACTTAAGAGTTCACGTTGACAGTCAGTCAAAGCATGTTAGCAATAGATACACGGAATGGGTTATGTCGTTATGTTTGATTACTATTTGGAGTAAACTGTGCTGCAGAGATATTTCGATAAATCGTGGATACAATACTTTATAGAATGTCATACATGAGTGATTGAATGGACGATATGATAACCGACAGCCGCAGCATTGAAGAACATTCTAGTCATTCAAGAAACTCACGGAACGTATAATACATTTTCTTTTTCATATCTGCATGGAAAAATGTTCATTTTTCACTTGCATACTTCATCACCTAGGTTTCATTGTTGATTCCAACGGACAATATTCAGATCCTGAAAAAGTTGACCATTCCTGAAATGCCACCACCCACTGATGTTAATATTTAGGTAGGTACTTGATATGCGTGTGTGTTGTGCTTAATTGAATGATATACTTTGTGTAATGCTGAATGGAATTGGACGCCTGAACTTCAAGCTGCTTTTGAATTCATACAATCAGTCTTGTCATCATCAATACTGTTAACACATTATGACTCATCACTCGACATTATTGTAGCAGCAGATACGTCCGTATATGGAACACGAGATGTGATTCTACAAAGGTTCCAGGATAGACCACAGAAATCTATTGGTCATGCCTTTAGATCGCTAACCTCCATAGAACGGAATTATAACCAAATTTAGTAGGAAGCATTAACCTTGAATTTCGCTGTACAGAAATTCAGTAAAATGATTCGTGGCAGAAAATCTTCACTTCAGACCGATCATAAACGGTTACTAACCGTTTTTGATACCAAGAGGGACATTCCCGTGTCCCCTGTCAACCGCCTTCAGTGATAGGTTACCACTCTTCTTGATTACGACCTCCAATTTTAGCAAATTCTTTATCAGGATTTCAGTACACAGACGTGTTTTCTAGTTTGACTGCTGCGCCAAAAAAACATTACGAGCTGGTTATCTCATCCACCAGCCTTGAGAAGGAAGTGCAGCACATGACCACAGACGATACTGCATGCCCAACAGACATTGCAGATATGGTCAAAAATGCTCTCAATGTTGATGTGTTATTGTCATACAGGTTAAAGACTTTCTAAAGCACGCATAGTCGAACAGCGTTCGTGAACTCCAACTACAAGAACTCTTTACAACAGGTGATACACTGTAACTCCTAGAGGAATGCCTTGTATTTGGTGATAGGATCATAATCCCGAACTCACTTAAATTAGCAGTTTTAAAACAATTCCATGAGGCACTCCGACTTACGTAAGATGAAATCGTCGATGCGCAGTTACATTTATCGGCCTTTCATTGGCCGCGAAATTTATTAATTGGTTAAAGGATATAGTCAGTGTGCATCAGTTTTGAAATCACCTTCACAAGTCGAGCCACAGCCCTAACCGTTTGAGAAAAACCATGCAGTCGAGTCGATATTGATTTTGCTGAGTGGTGTTGATTCCAAACATGTGTCCAGAATTTGGTATCACACAAAGACCGATTAGCCACTCAATCGTTCACTATCTGAGAAGCCTGCTCTGCAGACTGGGTTGCCCGGACGGTCCTTGATTCAGGCAATGGAGCTCGGTCCGCATATAGAGCTATCTGAAGTTATTTCATATGAGTCGGATTTTGTATGCGGCTCCACACTTTTGATAAGATCGGTGTTGGGGATGTCACATACTCCCCAAAAAGTGTCCACTAACTGGAAGGAGCATTTACCGTTTTTTTGTGAAGCCGAATTCCTTTGATGTAACATCACATTTTCTAACTCTGGCGCCGACTCACATATTGGACGCTAGTTAGTTTGTTTTTTCACTCAATCGTTTGACGAGTGTAGGTGTCACTTTGGACAGGACATTTATAACTGACACATTCCGTTTGTACGCGCTAATTACCGCATCGACACTTCGTATGTGTTACCTCAACGTGGTCCGATGTCCCGTGACCTTTTCACCGTACAATCCGAAACGCAAAGTGGCCTCGTGAAACAGACGTGTTCATTCGTGATGCACCCGGCACGGTGAACCATCCCAATCATGCCGACACCGCATGTGCCTGTTCAATCCTTTCTCACCCCCTCCCCCTCCACACGCACTCCTGGTGGAGCTGTCTTTGGCCCCGTTCACGGTCAAGCCAAAATCCGCCAGGCCCTCCCACATGTTAAAACAATTAGAGGTTTGAGAGACCAGACAACAGCGTCGTGCCTGTACTGGAGGACATGAACTAAGTGGTACACAGTGGCACCGAAAGGATTTTGGCTCCGAGGCTCGTACTGGCTCACACAGCAAAGGAATTACGAGTCAAGGATTACACTGACATCAACCCTGCTCTCTGAAACTCCCCCACACGTCTCCGCATATTCAAGCAGTGATCTGCAACAATCATGTGTACAGAACTAGCAGGATTTTGAAAAGTTCAAACACTTGGTTATCTAGCTCATTATTCGTTTAGATGTCACACTGCTAATTACGTGTTATACATGCATGCATTTTATTGGCGTCATTATCTTTTTGTGATAAATAACTCTAGCGCCAATACGAGCTATAAATACGCAAGAGTTGCATTTCGTACTTTGACTTCGGCGCTTTGGCACTCGGAACTTCGGGCTGAGACAATAAACGCTCTTGTCGTGAGGCCAGTGTTCTGTCCTTCGTAGTCGGCTTTGGGGCATCGGCTGTTCGGGGTAAAACAGCGCGTACCATATCTCTGCGTCGTAGGAATCGTTCCAGTTCAATTGCATCCACTCGGTCGTTCCGCGATATAACAATCGGTTACTGAAACATGGTTGCAGTTTTTAGATGAGACGCAACTGTGAAAAGTCAGGGCTTCGGCTGGATTCGAACCAGAATCGAACCCTGAATCATTTGGTGTATTCCATATAAGACAGTGGGACGGGTGGGTAACAGAGTCCAAATGTGAAATTTCCGAGCTCTTGGTGTGGCTTCGTAGCTCAGCTGGTAGAGCGCTTGCCGCGTTGAGGCATGCTGTGTCTGTTGCTGGTTCGAATCCAGCCGAAGCCCTGAATTTTCACAGTTGCGTCTCATCTAAAATCATGAATCTGCCACACTACTTATGGCTGCAGTTTGTTAGTGTACACGAGGGCTTGCTTGAACAACTGTTGGACCAAGCTGTTCAGTCATTTAATCAGGCTTCGGGAACGGATCTAACAGTGTACCGCTGACAGTCATCACTGCGAAGGCCACAACAATCGGCACAGTTATAGTTGTAATTTTCTACAGAGATAGAACAACCGAATAGGTTGTGATTAAAGAAGCTGTCAGCCTATGCTACTTGTTCAGTAACCAAGTTAAAATGCCCACTTTCCGAGAGAATACACTTGAACCCAATAAGAATTTTCTAGTGTTGCGGGTTGCATGTTACCTTGGAGCTAAAGACATGCTATGTTTCAGGTTACACGTGTCAGCCCAGTGGGTTTCATTTTTTCGATCGGTATCTCCGTGAAGCTAAGAAACAGCTTACTTGGTTTAAATGATGTCACAGTAATTAATGGTTGGCCAGGTTTTATTGACGAAAACATTCCACAAGTAACTGTAACCGAAATGCATGTGCCTCCGTGTTGTTCTGTGATGCAGCGTGGGGGGACGAAATCTCATGCCTCTCAGAACCGCTAAACCTGCAGTTCCATTACAACTATGCGCGTGTGGCAGCTGGGACTAGGGCCATATGGCTTATCCCATATCGTGCGTCTGGCAAGCGCTTTCACATCAAAGACTGTGACTCGTTTTGGTGCCCTGCCTCGACCTGAAATCCAAAACATGTGTAGAGACAGATTCACCATCTCTTGGTGCACTGTGACTTCAAGTATCTTTTTTATATCAGAGTGGCGTGTTAAAAATAACAAATGAGACGGCACATTGCAAATCATCAACATAGACTACTGACTAAGGCAGTTCCTCAAGATCACAGTTTCTGATTCCGCAAAAAGAACAACTGTGTCAGCATCGCGCTTGTCCAATTTGAACATTAACACCATTTGTTCAATATGCCCATATCACTCTGTGTGGCAGTTTTAAATTATTTTTCTCCTGATTTGCTAATTTTTACATTTGCAAATTAAGGTTTCTCTTATCTACCGGTTGGTGAACGAGTGACTGAAACCCCATTGCACCGAGAAAGTGCCTTTTTTACTTCGTCCGTTTTGTGTCAACGATGTGGCTGTGCCCCTCAGATGGCCGAGTTACGTGCTAGTGCGCGTTGCTCGTCTTGGGCGGAGGTGATCACAACAGTGACGTGCCTGATCTGTCATGTGATCCGACTAGGTTACAAACCACGTGCTGCGGAGCCCAGTTGTGACACCATAGCATGCAAGCCGCGTTCGTTACTCGAAATCTCGTGTAGCGGTTTTGGCTCTGTACCGTTACGTAAACACACGATGTCTCCGTACTGGTCACACATTCTCCCTCATGGTAGAGCGCGTCAGTGGTGTATACCGTTTCCACAACCGGAACTTTAAGCCTGGCCACCCAGTTGAGACAGCCGTTCCGAACACTGTGCCATTGACCTTACCTACTGAGCGTGCGCATAGGATAATTTGGTCGTGCCAACCATGAAATAGTGTGCATCTCGAACCATTGGTCACCAAACTGTGTTAAAATCGTTCAGGTGCCGTGACTAAGAGTCACACCAACACCAACGGTCACTCTTAATCATACTTCAACCCCCAGTTCTGACATACACGTGTGTGGGAGATGTGGATGGCGTAAGTTGACAAACACCGTCCGTGTCTTCGTTATGCGATCTGTGATTTCACTCTATATCCTCCCTAGAGTGCGTTAGCATGTACTGAAATGCTCCTTGTATTACATTTAACATATCTTTGCATTCTCTCTGTCTGTTTATTGTCCGAGAGATAAGTTTTCGATTTCGAGCTAGCCTATGAACTGGCTAGCCAGCATTGGCCGGCTGGACACAAAGGCCTTCCTCACACACTTCCTGGTCTTATTCCTTCGGGTTTACACTGGATGTGTGGTGTATGAGTGGAACCGCGAGTGATGCAGCCCAAGCCATTTGCGGTGATGGTGCAGGCGTCATTTGGCTTCGATCACTGTGACAGGCTAATCCGAACCGAATACCGCCAACCGAGATATGGATGATGCCGGTGTGTTGTGGTTTAGTTCGGCTTGATGTTTGCTCTTGCCTGGTCTGATTTTGTTGTCGTGACTTGTTTGTCTCTGCGGTAGTGCTGGTCTTAATGTGTGTTGACTATTTAAGTACGTAGCTTTCGAGGATATGTATGGCTAGTTTAAGTTGGCCGCTGCTCGTGGTCGACGTTGTTACGACTGTGTGAGTTTGTGTGTGTGCCACTCCTGACCTGCGGTGGTGGGCAGGCCTGCGTGCTGTTTTGATCCGGAGGGCTGTGCTGACTAGGACTTCGGTCCTTGCAGGTTCAATCTTATCAGATTGGCCAAAGGGGAGCAGCCAGACAAAAAGCAGATGCGTTCGTTGTGCGTGGTGATTGTGTATTGTGGCTACGTTGGGCAAGGTGCTTGTTTTTGTCTGGACTGACTGTATTTCTATCTGCTAGGATCGTGTGTACAGTGTTACTGTTCCTGTGTGTGAGTGCTGGATCTGTTTTGATATGGCTGTCGATCCTCTCCTTGGTGGTTGATGCTGTCGCGTCTGCGTGTGTGTAAGACAGCTGCTGCGTTGCGGTACAGGCTTTTTAGCCAAAGGCTTCGGTTGAGGACCTTAATCGCTCTCCTGCACAGGTCTGGGCGTCCTGGCAGTATCCGAAGCCCATACAAACAATGATAGTACAAAATAAACCAAATACTATACTGCATCGACCGTCGTGCAGGATAAACCGGGTCGCCCTATCTGCTGCACATGGCAGGGTGGATAGGTGAAAATATGCTACTGCCAAACACTCACCCTCATACTTCCCCCCAACCAACAAGTTGGTACGAGTATAGAAGTATGTTCACTTGGTTCACATAAATCTCATCCGTAGAATTAACATATTCACTACATGCCGTTTATAGAGTGCTACCATTGATCGCATTCGGAATTTGTACGTCAGCCATCCTCAAGAATGTTATCCAATGTTGTGACCAATCGACTGCCCACTTTCACACTACCAGCCCGTTTGTAAGAAGTACCGTCTACATGAAACCGAATGTTCCCGGTGCGTAAGGTAATCGGTTACCTGAGTGTGGTGAAAATCTACTCGATTCACCGCTTATCCAGTCTTCGACACAATAGAAAATTTGAAACACTGATTTCCCTTTATCCAGTCTACCAAAACAGCAAGATGGCATAGATTGCGAGATGCAAACATTTCGTTTATTCTCATCAGTCGGTTACATAAAACATTCCGTTATATAGGTTAAGCGCGTAGCGTCAAAACAATGAAATGAACGAACTTCACTTGGTTGAAATCAGGTTACACTGCCACGGCAACGAGATTGATTGCGTTAGTACCTTTTGCCAACAAAGGGCCGCTGCGTGACGCTTGATCAGCATTGCCTCGGAGAACGTCAACAATCTAGGGTCGCGATTGCGCAACAGAACCGTGAACGATGTGTCGGGGTCAACCACATGACCTGTTGCGATTAGGTGTTTCACGATCGAAGACGCCGGATTTCTGTTCGAGAAAATATGAAAGGGGACGAATCCAAACGTCGCGTTCAAGATACCGCATCAGGATTGGACGAACAGTCTCAATGTTACGTCTTCTGCTATTCGCTAATTTCTTCGTTCTGTATTGCGCCTATCAACTTACGGTTTGTGACTTCGTACGTGTCAGCACGATCAGCCAATGACAGACCGTGATTTTTCTAATACTGTTTTAAATCCACAAATCCCGCTTCTCGTCTCATAAATACAAACTGCTCATTACGACCAGTAAGACCTCTCTTTATTACCGGCACGGGAGGCTTCAATTCAAACGATTTTTAAGGCTACTCAAAGTCCCTAATTCGATGTATTACACTAAGTCAGTTGGAACACAGTGGTGGATTCTGGAAGAAAGTCAAAGCACATTGACAATCGACAGTTTCATATGGAGGTATATTCGTAAATAAGGAACCGATATACAAAATACTTTAGTGCAGCCCAGAAATTCTCCAAGTTTCACCGACTCAGGTGAATGAATTACACTGTGAGCACTGAGGTATTCACAAATCGGGTTGAGAGTGTTCAAAAGCCACCTAGCCAGCTCATGGTAGGTCGATTTGCCTATGGATAGATTGGGTCTCAACCGGATACCGCTTTCGTGTCACTCTGGCGAGCCACTCATCTGTGGCGTGCCCGTCCCCGATGTTTGTTTTGTGCCTCGCTTGTGCATTTATGTAACAGTGAAACTTGCAGCTTACTCGAAATAGGTTTTTCTACCAAAATATTAACCAGTGTGATACAGCTGGAATATCTGTTCATCATTTAGTTACGATAAATAGTCCGTTTTATTAAGAGTGACAATACCGAAACCCTGGTCAGGTTCGAAAAAACTATGCCGCATATCACAATTAGCTGCCTAACTGCTTCATACTGTTCAGATATTAAGCAGCACTGTTGACGTAGAGGGGTGGTTAAAAACTAATGCGAGATATCGATCAGTTTGACACGAAACCAACCAGCATTTTCCCATAATGCTGGACATACATTTTTCGTCTGATCATACAAGTTTGCGAACAGGACTTGAGTTTCCAACAAGTCAGACCTGTTTAGCAGAATTTTGAATTTCGACCCTAACGAGAGTATTCCAACTGTGTATGCGCAAATTGTGGACATAACAGTGGGAAAGACCGTTTTGTCAGTGGTACCAGATAATGGAGAATGAAGATTGATAATCGTTGTGGCTTTGGTCTCCTCAAACTTAGCCGTGGAAAAACTATCAAATTTCACACGACGTATTAGCGAAAACGAATTGGGACTAGTGGTAAACCACCGTTGAGCCTCTAGTACCTTATTTAAACGTTCGCGGGCGGCTCTGATGCGGGAATTAGCTAGCCTGAAAAGATTGTTTTTTCTGACGACCTTTCTTTCGCCAACGTTTTGAAGAAAAGCTCACGATATCAGCCCGATGGTACGCGTTCTTTACGGGATCCGAAGGGCGTTCGCTCAATTGAGGTCTTGAACATCAACGACAACAGACGGCTCTCACAAATGAGAATGAGCCCGAAAAATTTTGTAACCGGACAGAACACGAAACTATTTTTCCGTTAGTTGTATCGTGAGCGGTAGGTTCTTTTTTTGACATGGGAGAGGTGATTTTTCTATGATAAATCACCGAAGTAGAACGTAATTTTTTTCATGGCAAAAAGACTCAGAAGCCCTTTGATTACTGTCATAGTACGGACTCTGTCAGAAACCGCGTCAACATCTTGCCAGTCTTCAACCGAACCTTCAAATATAAGGCACCCAGACAACAAGCAGCCGCATGTTTATCGCTCGACACTGCTGATACTTTTATTAACGAATTAGCCCGTCACACTGACCGAAACCAAAAGACACATGTGTTTTACCATCACCGCAAATGGTTTGCGCCACATCACACATACAGTGTAAACCCGAAGGAATAAGACCAGTAGGTGTGTGAGTGGGGTCTTACTAACATACCATTCGTTTCAAAAATCCATCTATACCTTGAGATGCCACAGTAAACCATCGGACGGCACGTTTGGTAACTTCTAGTGCTGCTTTACTCTCTTTTTATCTCCCGCAAGTTAATAGTCTTGTTGATCTTGTAAGCTTTGGTATGTCTAGATTAACTGCTATGGGTCTTACAAACAGTCTGACGGTAGACGTTTACGGATCATGTTCGAAGATGGTAGGGCCTTACGATAAAACCATGACCTGTGGTTTCTGTAATTACTGGGTTCAATGCAACTGCGACTTCCAGATTCCAGTAGACTTGTATTTAATTCCCCGAGATTCACCTACACTAGCCCTCAGAGAATACCATGACTTGCCGATTAAATATTCCGAAGGATAACGTCATCCAGAGCACACAGAACAAACAACTCAGTCACCTCCTCGCCTCTCACAACATGCATCTTTGATGCGACAGCGCCAGCTGATCTTAACCTGGTTGCATACAGCGGAAGCTTTCCACCTCCTGTAGTCACAAATAGGCCATTTTTAACAGAACACACTAAGCGGAAATGCAGAAAATGCAGTGGGACCGTCTTAACGCGTTGGTACCTCTTGATCGTCCATTAACGCGGATCAGGAAAACTCTAAGTTGCTAGTCGGACGTCAGAGTTACGCAACTCTTCCCACTAAGGAACACAAACAGGCCCAGGCACGATCGGCGTCCTGAGTTAACTGAAAGTAACCCCACTGTCTATAGTACTGTAGAAAGCGAAAGCGCATGGTTTTATTAAAAAGAAACGGTTTACCGGTTACAGTGGAGGTCGTACTGCGGGCTACTCAAGTTAGACGTAGAGGACAAACTCACACACAGTAGGCTTCGACAAGACCGACACCTCGGCACAATAGTGCCAAGCATCGTTAGATAGGATAATTCAAAGATGTTCTATCAACGGCGTCTTCCTTGTTCAGACATAACGGTCTGTGCCTGGAAATGAAAAACGAATTCTTTTGAAGTCAGGAGGGTGCGACGAACGAAATAATGCGCCCATCAAAAACTGAGCTCCACTTCAACTCCAGACCACTGCGAATTACACCGCTCACAAGAGGAATGTTATCCACTGTGCTTCAGAGGTGGTACACGCGGAAATTTTCCATTATTTCGGTGACCTGTTGAGTTAAACTGCACGGTGTGGTCCCCACAACGACGGTCACCCATACCAGGCAGGCCAACAGGTAGAGATCTGACAAATCACAGTCTCCTGGTCCTCCAGGTTGGGGGTTGGTAGGTGGTTGGCATCTCTTCCCGAAAAATGCACCATGTCTGGTACACCGCCACACACCCACTGCGTTGACGTACAGGGTTTTGAGCCAGAAGCCCTCGCTGACAACTCTAATCATTCAACTGTCTAGGTCTGTGCTTCCTAGCAATATCTCAGCCCACATACAACCATAAATACTCACAACACTGTTAACTTCACACTTCATCGGCCCTCTCGCAGTATGAACTGGGTCGCCGTATCTGCTGCATACAGTAGGGTGGATAGACAAAAACGTACTACTGCTGACTTCTAGTCCACTGTCCTGACGAATTTAGCTCTCAGGCCCTTCTCGACCCCCCATTTCTGGTGATTGGTCTGCAGGTCTCACAACGGATATGGCTGATCTTAATAATCCGGTTTCGGGAATTCCCATCTCCTACCAGTTAAATTCAAGCGTCCCACAACCCTGGCTTAGATCTAGAATGCCAACTAGTATAGGTGCTTTCAACGTCCACATTCTAAAACATAGGTCAACAAGACACTGTCGTACGAACGTTAGACTCGTTGAATGTCAATGTCTGCCGTATCTCGGAGGGTAGTCAACATATACAACTAACGGCGCCCGCGCTGTCTACCAGATACTGATTATACACTTTGCGTGACTCAAGGGCTGCAGCAAACTGTTAGGCTGGAATAGGTGTAGTCGTTAGCACGACGACCGCAGCCGCACTGATAGGATGAACTCCTGTCAACAGTAGACTTTGTGCCGTCCGCTTGGCAGGTTCTACTAAGGCCAACTCTAGACACGAAAACTTCAGAAAGATTTTCATTCTGTCTGCTTATATTCAAACTAACTCTATTGACACCAGCGTCAAGGACACCTTTCACTCGGATCTGGCTGATCCTCTTCGGTCGACACATGGTTATGACATGGTCATTCCAGCCGGAGATATTGTGGTGGGTTATCGAATCGGAGGTGCGAGTATTCCAACACTCGGAACAGTACCTCAACGCGGCAATGAGAAACATCCAAAGGTCCACAGCGAGCGGATCGCGGACAACACGGGCGACCGGACGAGCCATCGCTCAACTGGATCGGACCAACGGACGAGGAATGGCAGGCGGAAAACCCCCGACACAAGGCGTTGGTCACACACACACACACACAAACCGGATCGAAGTGCACATGAAGTGAGAACGGAAACCGGAGACGTTGTGAACCGGAATTGTGAGTCATAAATGCGAGCGCATGTGTAGCCTGGCGGCGAGCGAATTGGACAATAAAGATTGTGCTCTGTTGAACTCTTTTTCGCTACACTATGAACGCCCAGGTCGGGCGCCTTGGTGAGGCCGAGTCTCGTTTAGGTGGAAGGTTTGAAATAACGGTGGGCGGGTGATGCAACTGTGCGCAGAGCATAAGTTATTTCTAGTCAGCGTTAGTTTTAGGCATCGTGCGCGTCATTTATAATTGGAGCCTCCATCCTACTTCCGACAAGGCCTGATCTCAGGCAGAACATATAGTTGGTTAGTTGGAGGTGGTGGGGTTCCATTCAAGACTGTGGTTCATATAAAACCACATATTTGGATTCAGATAATGCACTGGTGCATTGCCGTTTTCCCCCTACTTTTGCTGGGCAACGATCCCGCCGACAGCAGTGACTGGGTGTGGAGAAACTGGTTATAATGTCGGCAAAGCATAAGTTTCAAACTAGCTTAGAAAGCTGCCTTAGCAGTTCACACCTAATAGCCGCTGGACCCAAATCTCGCAGGCCGTTTATGAAACAGGTACTGTAGCATGCGGCACGGGGATTCGTGGGTTGAACATAAACTGTGTCTCGGAGAAATACCTCGGGTTGTTGGAAACCAGTAGGAGCATTCCTTCAGGCAGTTCATACACGTTTAGAAGGGATGTCTGCAGGAAAGTGACACAACCAAAACGCTGATCAGCAGGATTGATTAACGGAGAAAGTTAACAAAATGACAACCGTCTTTGTTTCAAGGAACGTCTACACATTCTTCAAGCTTATCGTGCTACTGATCCAAGTCGACCGTCTGTCGCTGAAGCTATCGGTGTGGCAGATGGCACACTCATTTATAACAAGTCCAGAAGGTTGGAGCGGTGGACAGAAAACGTTGAGAGTCAATTAACCTGGCCTCCTGCTTCGACTGTGTTGCCGCCACAAACTGGCAGTGCAGCACCCTGGTAGGCATATTTAGCACCACCACTGAGAATGAGGTCCGCAGTAACATTTCCGTTCTCAAACGTAACAAAGCTGCTGGTTCAGATGATCTCGTGTCGGCAGTTTTCAAAGAAGGTGGGGGAGGTGTTAGTGTAGTGAGGAGACACGGTCGCACCATACTACTCACACCACTATTCAGTAGCAGCATGGATCGAGATGATCGCGGATCGAGATAATCGCGTGATAAATACGACAGAGATACGGGATGGATCGTTGGAGGGCAGAATGACATATAATGGCTTTTGCTACACGACGGAACGGATACATAGTGTCTAGAGCGACTGGAGTATCCTCAGAAGAGTATGGTGTGCAAATGAGTGATTCCGTTTCTAGTCGTGCTCAGACGCTTATGTGGTGTGTTGGTTTCTCCAATAAAGTAACCTTTGTGTCATCCGCCTTCTGGGTTCACAACATTAGTAGAAGCTTTGTCGGAGTGGTTTCAATTCGTATGGACGAGGCAGTCCATCCGCCCGTGATGGCGTCGCTCGATAGTAGACCCCATATTGAACAAAGGAATCTGGAGCTCATGTGAAAACCATAGAGGAATTAGACTGACCCCAGCCATTATTATTGCAGGTAATCCGCTTGAGACTGTGGACAGTTTCACATACTCGGGTAGCACTATCTCGTCAGCCTGTAATATTGCTGATGAGATATCAGCGAGGATAGCAAAGGCACGAGTTGCCTTTTCCAAACTGCGTCATCTATGGCGTCGAAAAGACGTTCGGTTGTCGCTG
>QNGE01003343.1:1647-13893 GCA_008508345.1 Paragonimus westermani | reverse complement strand
GATGTTAGATAATGTAGTCATGGAGGTTGTTGACCAGTCTGTATACCTGGGAAGCTGCATCAGCGACGGTGGAGGTGTGGGGAATGAAATGGAAGCGCGTACCTCTAAGGCTAGGGTGGTATTCGCAAATCTTGGGCACCTCCGGTGACAGAAGGGTCTCTCTCAGGCTTAAAGGTCGCGCATACAAGGCGACAGTGACGGGTGTATTACTTTACAGCAACGAAACTTGGCCGTTCAGGGTAGAAGACGTGAACCGTCTTCAGGTACTTGACCACCGATGTCTGCGTTCAATCGCTCGTATCGGGTGGCACCATCGAGTAGACCACGAGGAGGTTAGGGAGCGGGTGTTTGGCACTGGTTGTCAAATGAGTTTTTTGTTCACTCCTTACATTTCCACCGACTCGGGTGGTTAGGTCATGTACTACGGATGCCAGCCAATCGTCTGCCACACCCAGCACTTTGCCGACGCTGGGATCGACTGGCGCAAGGTGGACAGGTGATAGCCTGGCGTGAAGAAATGAAACCGTTCACGAAGGGTTTGATCACTGTAGACTGGGTACGTCTCCGGGACTGGGGATCTCGCGACCCACAGAGTCGACGTCCGGGGACACTGGGTGAGATGGCGACTAACCGAGCTTAGCGGCGTGAGTGTTCGCGTTGTTTGTCTGAGTTGTCTGTGATTTGAGTGCACTCAATGACGCGAGGCAGTGGAAACCTTAAGGAGGCTGTTTTGTTTATGGTGCCCTACTTGCACTTGCAGCTCGGTTGTTTTTTTTTTGCAAGGTGTAGACGCCTTGGTGTCTAAATATAGACGTAGCGATTTTAAATAGTAGGGTCTCTTCACGTCCCCTTCTTCTTTTTCTCCCTTTCTTTCTGTACAGGGTTTGATTTTTTATGGCTGTGTAACAGCTAAGCAACAGTGAGAACCACTGATGTATTTCTGTCTGTGATGATGATGATGATGAAGCTCCGTGTCCCTTCATTATTGTCATTTCCTCTTTCGTATTATTCCACTGCTGCATAACAAAACGGTACAGCCTCCCTATATGCACCACTGCTGCTTATTGCCTTAACATGCTCATCATTTCAACGGTTCACATGATTGGAACTGACGGACCACAACCTAAGAGGCACACTGAGATCAAATCTGCCGTGAAAGCACAAACCTTATGCGGGGATGTCACATCCGTATTACACTTCCCGCTCCGCAAAAAACGAGCCAGTGAAAATCCAGAGCCATCCATCATGGACAGTCTTGACAACATAAACCGGTCGAATTGATTCACTGTGACCGATAAGCCATCAAACTGGACTATCGAGAGAAAACGGTTATCGTAGTGAGGCGGAACAGATTCGAGTATATGTCGCTTAGTTTATCAGGTGCACGCTTCGAGATCCGGTGCCTGATGACGGAGATATTGAACAGATTGCAAACTGTCGTCATGTATGCAGATCGTATTATGACTTACGGGCCGGGAGTTGACACGACTGTCAGCCAAAACCGTCTCGTTTTGTTCCGTAGGACGAGAACAGTTAACATGTTCGGACGGCATGTAGCCGAGCCAACGCCGAAGAGAACAATGACAGGAAAGTAGGAACATCGAGCTGCAGAAATGCATATCACGTGGCAGACAGACGAATACCACAACAGCATCGTGCGTCATCTGAATCAACAGTATTTGAAATTCGAATGGAATTAGAAACAGTTGTGCGTGCCTGCAACACTGGCTCATAATGTTAGCACACCCGCACTCAAGTTAGTCTACCAGTCGATGGCGCGTGAAGTAATTATTAGACATGCCGGAACCCTGCACCTCACGTGACCGTAACTGTAAAGACACAACGCTTAGGTGCAATCGATGCCACAACGTTGTTCTCAGGACGTTGAGTGGCGCGCAGCTAAATCTGGTCCCAGGGTTCAAGACAAGTTCGGCTGGTCACTACGGTAGCATTAACAACATAATCGATGCAGTAAATGTCACAACAAACCGCACTTATTAACTTTCACAGAAGGTGTAACAACAAACGGGCACCAAATTGACTCCGCAGGCCCAGGGATACGAACGAAAAGAAATCCTCGGTTAGGGCTAGCAAGCGAATTTGGGGTCGGGATGTCAGTAGTTGGACAGTGCACGCATGTGACTTAAAGACGTGTAGGCCATCCAACAGAAAAACGACACAATTGAAGCAGGGTGGATGGGAACAGACCGGCCGGTGTAGGCATGGTGATGTCTAGGAGTCTCAGGTCGGTTTGTAAAACAAAGAACATACCACCTAAATTTGAAGGGTCAGGAAGGTGAGCGCACCAAACGTTGTTTGTATTAGGGGAGTCAGTATGGGATTAGTGGTAAATATGAAAGGTCACTGGGAGAATTTAAGAGAACACTTCGTCAGGATTGAAAAAAAATGAGGGAATCCTTCATCCACGCACGAGAATCAGTGACAGCTACATCAGCACACCGGTGTTGACTCTCTGGTGTGGATAATCGATTCATCCAAGTCCACAGGGTGGAACAGTGGTAGTCGGTATATTTAATTTTAAATAACCCGTTACTCACGCGTAATGACTTAGTTGAATAAGGTTAGAGTTGGTCAGATTGAGCGCTCGTAACGAGCACGCAGTGTGCTCTCCCACCATTGATCACCCGATATAGGTGGCTGTTCAACCAATTTCCTTCTGTAACGGCGATGTGTGACGACTCAATCTTGATCAGCGTTGTAACTGAGTTCACTTACCTACGAGCACGTGAACAGGTAACGGAATAACGGTTAGTGAAACGGCGTCTAACTGAACGAGTCAACGGTAACGAACAGCGGATTATGCACGACTAGTTCGTAACTTCCCGGCCAACCCAACCACCACCCGGCCAACCCAACCACCCGAGGCTAACGTATGAACACAGAGAAAAACTGGTCTCCGGACAGAGCTTCTTCATGTTACTCAATCCGAAGACAACACGATCACACAAACCAGATCATATTTGAAGGGACTGTGACCAATAGGAAGACCAACTCAAAGGCGGACCAAATGATCAGCCGAACAGCACGGTGATGCACGTAGGCAGGATGTAGGCATGTGAACGTTTAGGCGCGTAGGTGGGGTGCCAGAGATTTGGCACAAAGATTGAAGGACGAAGTGGCGCATGATCGTACTAACTATAAAGGTCGCATACAAGTTTACTTTGTTAGTTTTTGGCGCACAATATTTTCGGGGAAACGGCGACTTCCCCGACACCCAGTTGGGAAGAAAGCACAAACTTAGTGCACGAAATACACCAGGTGTATAAACAGCACAGGCAAGGTGAAAGATTTCCACTGAAAAGACTTACTAGGGGGTGATAACTTTCTGTCTCACCGTTAGGTTTCAATGAGTGTCACGTACAGACCAGGGTCGATCGCACCTGCATTCCGATGACCCCAACAGTTCACTGTTCTTTCTGGATTGAACATCCTGGATTTACTAAGTCGGTGGGCTCCTAGATATACGCTGTTATGAAGCTGTTAACTTCCGGTTTGAAGTTTTTTTCTCGATACTCAACTATTCGGCTACTTGACTGTGATGCAGTTAGATTCGCATGCTCCATCAAGTGGGAACAAACAGAGCGCGTCAACTGGAACGGGGAACATTAAGTGTTTGCCTGAATAGGCGTACTATGATTTGGCAATACCATGCCATCTATGTTTCATAAGAAAGTCCGAACACTTGTGAGTACACATTTATTAGCGCTGAATCGGTCACAGCAGCAATGGTCGTGTCCACACGATCGGTCGGTTCTGAGGGTCTGTTCACTGCCAGACAAATTACAGAAGGCAGAAAAATTACCTCAATGACACACTTGTGTGGCTAGTTATCACACCATCTTTAGGGCGTCGGTTTCTTTGTAGAAACGTCCCAGCTTAAACTGTTGCTCGCTTCCTGTTGCTAACGTGACTTACCCGCCACCGATGAGTTCAGGATTGCTACCACCTCGTGCGTTATCTACTCTTCACACCATACTACTCACTATCGGCGCTCAGTAGAATGCGACAATTGGCAAATTTGTGATGTTCACAAAAGTACCAGCGAGGTGGTTTAGCCGCCCTTGAAAATTGCACGTCGTCGAAGGCAAACAGGATCCACCTCATCAAAACCTCTTGCCTTCGTAATAGTTGGTCACAATGCACACTGCTGGACAGCAAGACTTGCTATCAGTAATTGCCAGTATGTTAACTTCTCTATGGGAGGAAATCCTCCTTTCTGGCTCCCTCGAATATTTTCGGAATTTTACGTATCGCAATAAGGTGGCACTTTCCTGTAGTTCATGAAAACTTGATGACTTCGGCAACCTCACGCTTGAAATTATTCACTCGAGGCATATACGTTAATTTCCTATTTGGAATGATGTACATTTGCAGTTGCCCAGTGGAACAATGACTCACGCAGCCCGTCGCAAACTGGTGTGGGTCCCACCGACTAGTTACCAGTAACCAAAAGCGCTGTTCAGTAAATTTAATTAGGTCGGAGATCCAGACCCGACTAAGAAGTCTCGATCACTGGGTTATTGCTTAGAATTAACGAGTGGTAACTGTCTGCTATCGCGATGGACGAGCAACTTGACAATTACAAACGGAAGTGGCTGAACGTTCTGTTAGAATAATCCGCCGATGCCCAGTGTGAGCTCAGTACCACAGTAGTCCGCAGAGTATGTTGTTCGACTTCCCGTTGCTGGTTGTTCCCAAGCTCACGTTTCCATGCTATTATTTACTACGTTAAAATGAACATTTCCTTGATAAAGAGATTGGGAATAACACAACATCACGAGCAACATGCAATACTCTACGTTCTAACCACACCGGATGGCCTACCTTCTGATTTACGTCGACAGACTTTTACCGATGTATTGAGTCTGACAGCGCACAAGCGACTGTTCACTGGGATCCAATCAAACAAACATTGTTCTGCTCGGGAACTCAGTGCGAATCCCATTCTAGCTTGACCACGAGATGCAGCCTCAGCGTCACCAGAAACACTGAGACAGAAGCGCTTGGATCGACAGCTATCTAGAGGTGAGCTCAAATGATTCGATGGGAGAAAGCGGTAGGCACCATCTGTTAAGGCTGAAAGCAGCACCATATACAGTCAGCACAAAATAGGATTAGTAATTAAAAAAATAGCAAACTTCCTATTGGTGAACAAAGTCTCGGTGAGAGTATACTCTGAACGAGCTTTCCAGAGCTTCCAAGTTCTTACGGACACGTAGAGCTGACAGACGAGAAGACCATTCCCAATGCCAACATTCTTGAACCAATTGCGTTAGGCGGCTCAGAAACGGGTCTGATAACCAGCGAGGACTGATCGGAGGACGAGACTCAGAATCAGACGTTGCAGATCGATCTGAAGAATCTGGGTTGAGCACGGCCTTCATAGATCGTGTATCAAGTGCGCATAAATTAGCACAAACCACGCTTCGCATTTGGGAAAACGAGGGGTCTGTTGGTACCATGTTGTGATAAGGAATCTGAAAGATAAAAAAGTACCCGCATTTTTCGGCAACGATCGCCTCGTCAAGAGACATCTGACAACCATAAGTCAAGTGGCAATTGTTAGCAACAAATGCCGAACACTAAAATATAAAAAAAACATAAAAGTAAAAGTCCGAGGTCCACAGTATGCGTCATTGATCCAAAAGGCACGACAGTCCTTAACAGAGTGGCGCCACCTGTAACCAACTGCTATANCAGTCCTTAACAGAGTGGCGCCACCTGTAACCAACTGCTATATGATTCAGGTGTGTCCACGGCCGAGAAGCACACGGAGGTCTTCAAGTAACATAGTGGCTATTTCTGTGTTGAAATGCAGTGCTCGAAATATAATACAGACTGTGGGATCCGCACAGCTGAAGTAGTCTTTCGCCATTGTCAATACGTTGTGTCCAGACACCAAACATACCTCCTAGCCGCTTCTCATCCGGAGAAAGACGACCAAGCTGACCATTAAAATCGACCACTAGTATGATGATGACTGAGTGTTCAGTTTGCCTCAAAAGGTCAACGAGAGCGTCATACAACGCATCCTTGATAATATTCGAACAGCTGTCCGTCGGAGCTTACGCCGATATAATGAATACACAACGCCTTTCTGACGTGCACCGACAGACTGCTGCCGATGTATTGAGTCTGACAGCGAACAAGCGACTGTTCACTGGGATCCAATCAAAAAAACATTGTTCTTCTCGGGAACTCAGTGCGATTCCCACTCTAGCTTGACTACGAGATGCAGCTTCAGCGTCACCAGAAACACTGAGACAGAAGCGCTTGGATCGACAGCTATCTAGAGGTGAGCTCAAATGGATAACTGTGTTGGAATCGTAGACTCGCGTCTCCGACACACAGCACACATCAAACTCCAGACTTGATCTTTTTTTGGAGGACGGGGATAAACACTGATAAACACCAACCATAAGGTACCTCTACAAATTCGCAAACCATCCAAAACAAACTTGTTATTCCTGATATTGACCTTTGTTCATCACCTTTGTAAGGTGCTGGCGTAATTCTAATTATTCGTTCATTGTTACTCAGATCAATTTTTCGCGCTCGTGTTCATCAAGATTCGGTCAAAACAAAAAGAGAAAGAGTGGAGATCTGGGCCTACAACCTCATTGCGCTTCGACACCTTAAGCTCCACGGCAAGCCACATTTGCTTCCAAGAGAGGGCTACTTGGAAAGGAATCACTGACCATTCCGGTCCCGTTGTCCGGAAAATTTGGTTGAGGCCAGTTGAACTGGTTCAAAGAGTGATCAATCTGCTTGTAGCGTCGATGAGACTGGCTGGCGATAAAAGGACCAGATTTGTCAAGTATGATCTCGCTCATACCTGCTTCAAGAGCAGATTTACATTAGTATACTTGAAATGGCAGAGACTCAAATAGAGACACTCCTAAGCTCCAGATAAACTTCATTTTTATAAGAAGTGGCACAAAAAAGCTTTAGATAAAAAAACCATCAAGCTCGGATAAATGCACATCAAAAAATGGTTGAGATAAAACCAAAACATTTCCATCAGTGAGCATACAGCGCCACAATCGTCGCTCGCATAAGTGTGATAAGGTTTCAAGATCCTAACTAAGACTGCGAATCCAAAACGTCCAAGATGATTATGATGGGAAAAGGTGACAGTGATATAAAACCACACCAACAGGCGGAGGTTTGAACCTACCAAAATCAGCGTCACGATAATAGGCTTGAGATGCAGTAAAAACACTATAATGGTGATTATTACATAAAGGGCCATCAGATGAAACAGTAAGCGATGCATAGTTTGGAGGAACTGACTGTCAACACAATACATTTATTTATTTATTTATTTAAAGTAATCGAAAAAACATGGGGGGCACACACTGAGTGGTGAACGATTTGTTGCAACGTTCCAAATCCACACTGGGATCCGTTATCAAACAAACAAATGTGTCGGAATGAGATTGTTCTGCCGCACACCATGTCCGCCTGTCTTCGCTTGTTTTTCATTTCAGCGTCAACCATGCTGACGTACTGGCTGTCTATGTCGACGGGTTGATTGAACGAATTCCGCGAATAGAGAGCTTCCAGTACAAGCTGTTACCCTTTCATCTTCGCCTGCGCGACCATTTTTGCATGGTGTCCGCGCAGTGGTGCCATAGTTGTGATCTACGGTCGGCTCGTCACATCGCTAATTTGTGATCGTGAACGCGTGTGGACGGCTGTTTGCCTGTCTCCTCCACATACTGATGGTCACACCCGAGGCATTGAATCGCGTAGACCACGCTAGACTGCTCGTGCGGTTCTACATGATCCATAGCACTCATCAGAGCAGAATGGAGTTTTGAGTTTGGTTTGTGTGATATTTGGATGCCCAATGGTTGGAGCATCCTTTGTACTGCTTCAGATGTGTCGTGAATATATGGCATTGTCATTCGTATTCTGGGTTTTGCACGCTCATTTCTTGTAGACCCTCTAATAGATGCCCTTATGAAACTACTGGGGTACCTATTGGAAGCAAACAGATTGAACAGGTGTTTTTGCTCTTGTCTCCTGAGTTCGGACGAACTATAGTGCGTGTCTGCACATCGAAATAATGTTTGCACGCAGCTTTTGAGTTGACAGGCTAGATGATTGCTATCGAATCTGAGAATGACATCAGTTGTTGTCGGTTTACGGTAGACAGTGGTTTCAAGCATGTCATCAGGTCGTCTTATGAACAATACACCGAGAAACGCCAGACGTGAGTTTTCTTCTTCGCGCGTAAAAGTTATCCCATCTATTACGTTATTTAGACAGCTGTAGAGTTGGTCAAGCTGAGGCTAAGGTTAAACAACAAATGTCTCTTCCACATATCGAAGCCACACCTTAGGGTTGATTGTCTGAAAGGCTTCAGATTTGAAGTGTTTCATTACGACGTCTGCAATTAATCCTCATAAAGGTGAGCCCATTGGCGTGCCTCTATTCTGCAAGTAGACTCAGCCGTCAAATTGCAGGTAAGTCTTCATGCAGAGCTCTACTAATTGAATCAGTTTCTTTGAAGAGAGATTCGTCTTATTGTGAAGGCTGTCGTCCTCACTTAAAAGGTGTTTCAGACGTAACATCGAAGGAAACCAGTGCATCGTCTTCTTCCAATTCCAAGCCCTTAATCTGTCTCGGGAAATCTGCTCAGCTGTTTGCGTCGTACTTGTCGAGGTAAACATGGTCGGATAATACGAAAGAGTAACTTTGCCAATGATAGTTTGGAGCCGTCTTGGATGCAACGACTGGTCTCACTGGTAGTTGATCATTGCATGGCACTGGTCCCCCAATTAGTCTAAGGTGTTTAGTTTGTTCCTCTGATTTCTTTCTCTTGAGAGCTGTCACAGTTTTGGTGATTCGAGCCCTCAGACTTTCCGTAGGTTCCTCTGTGACATGTTCATACGTTGTGGAGTCTCGACTTATTCTGTTACCTTGATACAGTGGATACGTCTGTGCACTTGCTATAACTGGATCTACGGCCTTCGAGCGCGTAAACACGTAACAGAATGACGGCTAATGTGACGGCGGGTAACGAGACGACGGTCAGCGATAATGAACAACGGACTACGGAGTATACACGATTAGTTCGTGACTTCCCAGTCAACCCAAGCAACCGAGGCTAACGCATGAACACAAGATAAAGACTGATCTCCGGACAGGGCTCCTTTTATGTCACTCAGCCCGAAGACAACATGGTCACAACCCCGTTCGTCTGTATGGGGTTTTTGGCCAGCAACAAGTGAAGGTCAAAGAATGAGCTAGACAAAAGTTCGGATAATTAATGGTTGTAGCATTGCTGTCTTTCGAATTAGGAAGAAAAAGGGTAGAAGAGATAACCTCCTGCAAAGAACACTCTGACCATCCAACGTTTGGCCGTGACTGCCAACGCATTATCCAATACGACCGAAAAACATGTGGTGTCATTCGAGAGTCCGGGGTAGTTTCGATTACAGCTACTGCGCAAAGCAGTGATCAGAATTAGACATCAATGTTCTGTTCCGAGAGCTGTCGGGCTAGGCACGCCCTTCATTGCATGTCAGTCAGGCACGTAAGTCATTGGCTCCAGGCAGTGTCTTCCAATGATACCCTGTACCTTGTTGTTTTGTAGGTCAGATATTTGGGTCAGACACTCGGGGTGGGGTCCCTCAAGTCAATCCCTCCTGCGACACAAACGACTGGAAAGTAACAGAATTTATCTTTCTCTCGACAGTGACAGTATTCCAAAACTAAACGTTCATCCTACTATTTTGTACATACAACCCCATTTGTGTGTCTTCACTGTGCATTCGGGTGATGGATGTTTTCTAAAGCCAAGATGACTGGTAAACGTTGGCACCTTCAATGCTCGTATTCACCGACAGGTTAGTCAGCAAGCTGCTCTGGCAAGTATTATCTAAATATGCATTCCACGACGCCGACTTTCTGAGGCAGACTGAACACTTTGTCATCATCATACTAGCCGGTAATTCCGATGCTCAGCTTGATCGTCTTTCTTCAAAGAAAAAGCGGCTAGACAGTATTTTGGTGTCCTGGTACAACGCATAGGAAATGGAGAAAGACTACTGAAACTGTGGGCATCTCAAGGTACCCATAGTTCGAGCACCGCGTTTCAACACGAGAGGCACTATGTTAGATGGAGACTTGGCCTGTGCTTTTCAACAGTGCACACGACTTGATAGTAAAGCAATCAGTTACAGATGACACCAATGTGTTAAAGACTGCCGGTTACTCTAGAGCAACCATCTGGACCATCGAGAACCTAAAAACAAGCTGACTAAGGCCGTGAGCACCACTCTGTCGAACAGTCGAAGGAGATTCAACGGACCTCTTCATCTGGAGACAGAAGGAAACTTTTTCCCCGATTCGTGGTTGTACTGGTCGTCGAGTTAGTGTGTGAACATGTGTGAAAATGGTAATTCAGTTACCACCAGATAACCGCGCCGAATAGAGGGGTGGGCTGAACACTTTCAGGAACGATTCAGTTGGCCCAAACCACACTATACAAATAAAGTGACCCAAATGGTCAGTTACTGCGTTCCATATGGACCCCGTCGGAAGCGCAGGCAGACTTGGAGTTTGAATTATTAAGGCGTAGCACGGCTCCTGGGCCAGATGTCCTCTCACATTCCCAGTTCAAGGATGGTAAAGACGCGCTGGCATCAGAACTGACAACTTATTTAGAGGGTTTGGGAAACTGACAGTAAGTCCCGTTTTCAAAGTGGGGCCCAGAGTCCACATGACAACCACAGAAGCAGCAAACTAGTGTCCGTTGCGTCTAACTTACTCACTGGCCTCATTTTACTCTGGCTCACTAAACCCAGGGAAATCCACACACGTGAGGAACAGACAAGATTCCGAGCTGGTCATGGATACGTTGATTACTTTTTAGTTTGCTACGGATGTTGGAGCAACGACATGTACAGACAGCCGGTGGTCGTGGCCTTTCTAGACCTAAACGCTGCTTTCGATTCGGTTGCTCGTAGCGTCCTCTGGGGCTGCTTTTTCGCGAGGGAGCTCCGAGGGAATACGTGAATCTGTTGAGACTATTATATGCTCATTTTGCAGGCAAAGTGAAGGCTTATGATCAACTGTCTTGGGCGCCCATCACTTCTAGTGGTGTATCCGATCACCCTTTCCTGTCCAACTTAGTCATGGATGACATTTCGCAAGGTGCGCTCGAGGAATCCAGTGAGCTTGGTGTTGGGCGTCTTCCCGACACCAGGTTGACCGAAATGGAGTATGCGGATAACGCTTAGCCCGTTCGCCGAAGATATGTAGACTACGAAGAACACGGTGAATGATCGGGCTGGTTTGTATGGAATCCGCTTGGCGCTTTCAAAGTGCAGTGTGCTGCTTTAAGACCGGGGCATTCCCACCCTACCTTTACTGCAGATAATTCGCTTGAGACTGCGAACCCGGTTACACACGTGGATAGCACTATTTCGTCAACTTGTAATATTGCTGGTAAGACATCAACCAGGATGGTAAAAGCACGGGTTGTCTTTGCCAGCATACATCATTTGTGGCGTCGGAAAGGCGTTCGGTCGAAGCTGAAAGGAAGGGTATATGCCTCTCCTGTGCATTCGGTTTTGCAATATGGTTCGAAAACATCGCTTGTTCGCAATGAAGATGCCAACCGACTTGTTGTGTTTGACCATGGTTTCCTCTGCCACTTGGCCCACATTAAGAGGACAGGCCGCGTGAGCAATGTGGCCGATCACTAGCGAGTATCTCGGAACGCTGGGGATGCGCAACCAATCGGTCAATTGATCGCGTTGCACAGCCTGCGATAGTTGGGCTACGTACTCTGCTGGCCAGTTGAGCTCTTACCATACAGGGCATTATCTACTGAGACCGTCAATGGTTGGGCAAAACGTGGTCACGAAATATGAAGACCCTTACCATTCTACTGAGTACAGTGGACGGGTGTCACCTATTTGGCTGGGGTCCTTGCGATCGTTCAAATCGCTGGTTAGAATCGCCGTCCGAGATGACACTGTGCCGCAGTCAACAGCACACCTGTATTCTTACCATTCCTGGTTCTTCTACTTGGTCTTCTGCCCATCTATTTTCTATCTTCTCAGTTACGTTTCTCCTTCTAGGACGTTCCACGTCACTGTTGAGGTGCGCGGCGGCCCGATCCAGTGTCTTCTGATCAAACTCAATGCCGTTGTGATGATGGCGGTGATGACAGTGTGTTCTGTAGGATTTTGTCTGTTCGCCACAGAC
>QNGE01003342.1:66095-76272 GCA_008508345.1 Paragonimus westermani | reverse complement strand
ATGCAGTTACCGTACAAAGGAGATAGTAATATGTCGTTTCTAATGTGACGTCTGATGCAGGCCATCCAAAGGACGTATAATGCAGCTACACTGCGCTCACTCAGTCGCACCAAACCACTCACCCTTCCTCATATCAAGACGCGGACCTCAGAGCTGTCCACTTCACACTGTATCTACCAGTTTACCTGCAGCTGCGGTGACGTTTACATTGGCAGAACTGATCGATCCTTGCGTCTTAAAATGAAGGAACACGTGCCCAAGTATATCGTGGACTTGATGCATGGCGTGACCCGACGCGACCCTACCAAGCAACGCAAGCCAGCTTCTTCGACCGCCAGACACCTGCTAGAGACCGGTCATGTGGGCGACCCGACAAACGCTTTTCGCGTGTTGATGCATAAGCTGTTGACCTTGAATCTCTGTCTGCCATGGTTTTGACCAATGACAGGCTAGTGTATACATTGACTTGATATATGAACTTAATTCGCGTAAATATTTTCTGATTTTCACCGCTGTTATGTGTTAGCAACTGACGAGAACATACGAAATGGTATTACCATCTTGAAAAACCGGTCTTCTGATTTCACTGTTCAAATTCGTAGCTGGGGAAGGATGTTTGATATTTTTAAGTGTGTTCAATCAGCTATCTTACGATGTCAAACACATCGTCCATCTTTAAACTTTCCGTAAACGTCGATGATCCTTTTTGATTTTGGTCCGGGAAGCTTTCCAGCTTTGGCTGCGTATATCATACATACCAGCCTCCGTTGTCTAACTCCCCTTGAAGCAGCTTGCTTGAATCGGTTCAATCTAACATACACTCACACGGCCATTCAATATTCGGTTTACTGCATGCTCACTAAACTGTTTACAACCCAACATTATTCTGTTGCTCTGTGTTTACTCATGTGCACGCATTACCCAGATTCCTGGGAAATGTGTAATTGGCGCCTATTCACAAATCCAGCAAAGTGACGTTATGTGAGTTCTACTTAGAAGACGGTCATTTCTTGAGGCCTACCAAATCGTCGACCCAATATTCGGATTGCTTGAATAAATTCGGAGTAAATCGCAGAATACCACAACAATCAGCTGACAGTGTTATATATTTCCCCAACCACAGCAAAAATAATTATACCGCATGAAGTCTGTGAAAATGTTTTATACACATCATTCGTCATAGCGAATGTGATCACCCAACAGTTACTCATTTAACGTGTGAGGTAGTCTTTTTTCTTGATCTCATTTATCCATTGTGCGGGGAGTTTTTTCTGCGATCGACGGACGAATGAAACATCGTCTCAGCTGAACAACTCGCGAAACATTCAGCCTTTTTTATCAATTTGACCATCACTTACATTTGACCGAAGCCTCCGCATTCAAATCGACTTTCCAGCCAGCCGCTCTTGTAAAGATGCACTAGACTCGAGTTCCGCTCTTATTAAAACTCAACAGTGGGCATATCCTTGCCGCAGTCAGAATTTGAACTCCGGCCATTCCAATCATGAATCAACCGTGTTAACCACTGTGCCACTGACCTCATATCAGCCACGACAGAATTATCAAATCCGAACGTTCAACCACTCTCGCTTGTGACCAACGATCAACCCTTTAGGTGGTTTCCAGCAACCGACGTAGTCCTGCGCAGCAGTCTGCGCAATCGTTTGCTGGATTTTGGAAGTGTCTGTCGTGCCTCGCCGAAGTCGACGTAGTTTAACACTTTCTCGATGCTAATTATTTTACCAAATGCTGAAACATCTTGAGGATGCATTTGGACGTTCTCCCCAGAATAAACTTGATCTATTTAGAGGATCGATCCACACACAACCGATGTCAATTGAGTTTTTATTGCCCTGAAGAGTAATCCCATATCCTAGAAGGTAGACATGACAAAGCCACCTAGGTAGTACTCTATCGGCCTGACAAGTGTTGCGGTGAAACTCCTCGAGAGGTTCGTATAAAGACGGATGGAAACTCATCTGGGCCGTTTTGGACTCCCCCGTCTAGTCCGGCATGATATTAGACTTGAACAATCTTGTCCCACAATCGGTTTCCTTACATGCACGAAAATGTAGAGAACATGTTGAAATCGAATGTTATGACAATTTTATCAAAGTGATGCAAATCGAATTCCCGAAGTACATATTGAAGACGATACATGTAAGGAAACCTAATACCTTCTTACACTATATGGTGTTTAAGTGATCCATTACCTCCAAAGCACATAAACCGGCGAATCAGCATGGCGATGAGCAACCAGGACGCGTCTTTGAGAGTGGTCGATCAGAAACATCTGAACTTCTGGGAAGCGTCAGAAAATTCCTCGGCAATAGCTCGCAAGCTGCAGCAGGGGCAAAGAAACGCAGTGGAATGGAATTGTTGTCAGGCTACCGGTATGGAATTGTCTTGTACAAATGCGTACACCCTACACGTCGCACGGTGTCCGTTAAAAAGTAGTATATTTGCGTGATTTGTATAATAATACGTGTTCTGATGGCTTATCACAGTTTCAAATCAGCGTGAGCAGATCATTATCCTTGTGGTCCATACAGTAAGCCAGCCTGGGACACATGCGAATTGTAAGTTTGATAGCCATTTGTACGTCCAAGGAATATACTTCTAACTGCTGCTGATGAACAGCGTGTCCGAGATGGTAGCGCGCTCCTCCAGTGGGTCACTCACAGAGGACAGACCATATAATTTCCGCAGCTTGTAATCAAAACTACAGGTCAACTAAGAACGCGCATCAACACACCCAGATAGTGAAGGCAAATCAATTCACATCGTGTCCTTGCCCATTTATTCAGGGGTCTCATGGTCCGGAAACAAACAGGCTAATTGGAAGTTGCCTAAAGTTCACTTACCGCCAACCTGGGGATCTGGCTCGTCATATTCCTCAGCCCAGTGCACGGACACAGCCAGTCCGCGTGTTCAAAGGCCCGTTTTTCAGCGATTCCAGCGATTGATACACGGGTTCAAGGCAACGGCCCACGGTTCCCAGATCTAGTCGGTTTTCCTTGCTCAGTGTCAGCGGGCGTCTGTTGATTTGAGAGGTGGTCATTAAAAGCAGCGTGTATTGCCGCTCTTGGGGATTACAGTGAATACCAAGAACAATGTAAGATTACTCGCATAATGCAATTTTAGGTAAATGAAAATCAGGCAGAGCTTTAAAACGATCCCTAAAAGCGCTGCCGACGACCCCAGATGAGAGGCTGTTCTAATAGTTAATAACCCTGTGAGAAAAGAACTGCCGCCTAAGAGAGGTCCGAGGACGAAGCTTGAAAAGCTTTTTATCATGTTCTCGTCGGCCGTCACCATTCCCTACAGTGAAGAACTATTTTACAAGACCCACTCTACAGAACAAGTGTGTGAGTATTAAATCACCGCAGTCTTCGGATTTCAAGTGGGTACAGGTCAAGAACTCCAAGTCGAGACTAGTAAGTAATATTACTCAGTCCCGCGACAACCTTGGCAGCCGCGCGCTGGACACGCTCAACAGCTAATATGTCTCTATTCAGGCCGGTGTACACTACCTGATTGGCATACTTGAGGAGCGGTCTTATATAAATCCCGTAAAGCGTTTGAAAAGTTTTCTTGTCCATGCGGGGGAGAGTTCGCCTAATCACCATAAGAGCGACAAATCCCTTTTTTGCCGCCATATCATGGTGATACGTGAAGGACAAGTTAGACGACAACCAGATGCCCAGATCTTTCTTCAGATCGATCCTCATGTTATCTACTGTGCTGGATGCGCTATGAATCATGAAGGCATTGCCAGAATCTCCACCGAGTGATATGTGAGCACATTTATTGTCATTTAGTGGGAGACTCCGATCGTCCGACCAGCGCTTGATCGCGACAAGATCAATTTGTAGTGCACTGGGATGAGTGACATTCCAGATTTTTGGGTCGTCTGCGTATGAGAGGACGTTGCTGGAAATATTGTTTGGAAGGTCGTTGATGTGAATGAGGAATGTCAAAGGACCCAGAACTGACCCTTGGGGAACTCCCGTAGAAATGAAAAAGGGAGACGAAAGGTCTGACCCGGTCTTGACTCTAAACGTTCCATTATCAAGAAAAGAGGCAATCCAACGAAGAACCTCTCCTTGAATACCGTAGGCTTCCGTGTGGGACACGGTCAAAAGCCTTGGCGAAATGAAAGAAGATAGCATCAGAGATGAGACCATTGGCTTTGGCCTCCGTCAGACTATCCATGAAAATAAGCATGTTTGTTATGCATGACCAATCAGGAAGAAAACCATGCTGTGCGGAAGAAAAAAGATTATTTGATAAGAAGTGATTGAGTATGGCGCGCTTTAGTAGGCGCTCCATTATTTTGCACGGGATGCTAGTGAGGCTGATTGGCCGATAACTAGCCGGAGAGTGCCGGTCACCCACTTTAAATATGGGTGTGACCATCGCCTCTTTCCATGCGCTAGGGAGGATGCTAGTCTGGAGTGTTTGCTTGAACAGCTTATAAAGGGGTTCAGCCAAACTAACAGCTGCTTCCTTGAGTATTCTGGGATGGATCATGTCGGGACCCATTGCACCGTAAGGATTAACCTTGAGTAAAAGGTCTTCGACATCTAGCACAGAAAACTCAGCGGTCACGAGTGGTTGCCTGAACTTCTGCAACGGTAGTACAGGATGCCAGCTCGGGGATACGACGTTATAGATTGCCGAGAAGTACTCCCTGAATAACTCGGCCACAACTAGGGAGTCAGATGAAGTCTCCCCGTTGGGTAGTCGTAAAGAAAGAGCTGAAGGTTTGTTCTTTCTTAGTCGCCGCATATGCTTGAATAAGAAGTTTTTGTTCCCGCGGGCTCTTATGAGGATCTTCTCTTGTACGAGTTTGGTGTGTTCGCGGATTTCCCGCCTACACCTGTTTCGGACAATGTGGAACGCGCTTAGGTCCTCTGAGTTTCCAGTAAGCTTATGCTTCGCGAATAATTGGGAACGGTTATCGAGAAGACGACGTATCCTGCGTGGAAGGGGTGGCCGATAAGAGAAAATGCACAGTTTGCGCGGTATAAATAAGTCGTCTGCTTTTTGAATTGCGCTGTGAAACGTGTGGTAGTTCTGGTCCACGGAGTCCAAGTCAAGAAGAAGTGAACCTAGGTAGGTTCTCAGGCCGTTAAAATCTGCTTGATTAAAGTTTCGAACGGTGAATCTTTTTGCTGGTTGTTGTAACCAGTAACAGATAAGGTCAAAGGCTAACAGAGAGTGGTCACTGTGTCCAAGTGGTGGCTTGATGATCACTCTGTCTACCAGGTGGCTCTCATTAGTGATAACTAAGTCGAGCAAAGAGGGAATCTGACCAAAACGGTGCCGCGTCGGGGCGGTGACGTGCTGTGTCCACGCCTTCCGACGTATCAGCGTTGATAAGGAAGTCGAGAATCCGCTTTCACAGTCCTGGTGAGAAACTGATGCCCAGTTTATCTTGGGTGCGTTAAAATCACCCATAATAAGCAGATGTGTAAAGCGTTGTAGGCCTAGGAAGTTTTCCAGGCTTACCAGAAGGGTGTTGTCGTCGGGAACGTCTGATGAAGGAGAACGATAAATAACCCCCACTAGGAGTGAGTCTTGGCCGCGCAGTGGTAGTCGAAGCCAAAGAGCGTCACATTTATCAGAGGACTGGAAGCCACCAATAACCGTGGGTGTCGGGAGACACTGCTGAAGAAAAATCGCAGAACCCCCCATTCTCCCTCGGGCAGAGTCAGCCCGGTAAACAGAATACCCCGGAACACTCAGTTCACTGTCACTGATATCACCCGTAAGCCAGGTCTCCGTGAAGGCGAACATGTGGGGTTGGGTGTCATGAATTAACTGTCTGATTTCCGGTAATTTATTAAACAGACTCAGACAGTTGGTATACATGCATCTGAAAGCTACTTCCTCGTTGGATTTCGCGAGAAAATAGAAAGGATGGTGCGAGGAAGAGCCTGGGAAAGAAGGCCTAGAAATGAGGAGGGTGGTGGGGCTGGACTCGGTCTGTTCTTCCGAGTTGTTCTGACGACCCTTCTTCGAGGATGTGGGCGCGACATCACCGCCTGTGCGTACGTCAGCGACCCTAACGGGCGTTCGATCAGCGTTCTGGGTGCCGCCACCTGGGAACTTTGCGTCCCCGTCAAATTCCGCTGCTTGGGAGGGTGTTTGAAAGTTTTTACCCACGGAAAATTTGACTTCCTCGTTTGCTGGGAGCGGGGTTTGGAAGACAGCAAAGGGCGCTGTGTTATGGGGCCACTGAAAGAGATATTTATAGGGGTGGGCCAAATGGATGCTTTTTGAGCTTTAGGAGGCGGTCCTAGCAGGCTGCTTCCGTTCCGAACTCTTGGGAGGAAGAGTCTTCTGCTGGGCAGTTTGGTGGGTTTCAGGGTGGATAACTCTGAAGACGGTTTTGCGCGGTGTGAGTACCCTCAATGCTTGTGCCTGTGCCTGAGGCGTCGGTCGTTGAAACGACCATAGAGACGGTGCCTCCGCTTTCCACAACAGGCACAGGGGTCTGAGGAGATACTCCGAGAGCAGAAACTACGACTTTAGCCTCCAGCTCTAGCTTCTGGTCTGCCAAGATGTGTGACTTAGTCTTAGTCCGCTTTTCGCGTCTCGCTCTCTCTTGCCGGGAGCGGTCGAAAGATACACTTTTCAGATGGGCGTTGGCGGACTTTGAAACCTCTGTTTTGCCCACCACTACCTTGAGGCTGAGCATGACTGGCTAAGTTACCAAAAGGCCAAGTGACATTTTGTTGTCTCGGCTTGCAGCCTACTCGCAAGTACCATGTTTGTGGCATCCGAGGAGAAGGAAGTTCCTAGGACTGTCTTAGCTAGCTCGGTTGAAGGAGAGGTTGTAGGGAAGCGGCCGCATAATACAACTCTCTTTTCCCTGAGAGCTTCTTCCTTCGTTCTTACTGTCGCCTCCTCTATGTGTGCAGTTGATAGGGCAACTGCTTTCTTGGTGATTGCAACACCAGGGAGAGCAAGCGCTATATACTCATTCAGAGAATGTAGTTCCAATTTCATTTCGGACAGAGTCCGTTGGTACTCCTCTATCTTACTCTCAATGGAAGAAATGGACGGAGATACAGAGCTAAGAAGAGACCCGCATTTACAATTGCAGGTTTTCTGTGTCACTCCACTTGACGTGGTGCGTGCAAGACCAGTCAGCTGCGGAGCGGTGCCTTGGCTTTCGCTGAACCTGCAACTCATACAGATGTAAATAAGAGATGAGGAAGCTAGCTGTTCGTACTGGTGTTCGTTAAGACCAGTGCACTTAAAGTGATACTACTTCTGACACTGATCGCACTGCATGCCCTTTTGTACGGATATTTTACATCCATACCGGCCACAGGCGCTTGCTGCTAGAGACTGTATCTGCTGAGTCCCAGCACTGCTAGATCTGACACGGACCATTGTCGACAAGAATGATTAATATGCAAGGAGGCTGAAAAATAGTACGGATACTATCGAACACAAAAAATACAACATGCAATGAGTTTTGCTTTTCGACAAAGACTAGCAATGATCGTATATAACTTTTTGATGCACTGGGCACCGAGATAGAAAAATATGAACGGACAATGACAGCGAGGAAATATGAACCAAATTTCGAGTTACCCGCGCGCCTAAAAAGGAAGCGGAAGGAAACATATGTGAAAAAGTGAAATGGCAGCGCACTGCACGTTATCACAGCAGAAAACTTCGAAAGTACGTGTGAAATGTAGTTCAGAATTAGGATGCATTCCGGTCATCTACGCACCCTACAGAAGAAGCATGGTGAACTATACCCCTCAACAAACTTATTGAGCCGCGCTACCTGTTGAGAATGGGGTATTATTGTTCGCTTATAAGGGAGGAGCTCTCGGTGTTCACGTTCTTTCTCCCCAGAGGTTCCTTCTGGCTTGGTATTAAATTTGGTGACGTTAGTTCAGCTAGCGTCATTCACTGTGACACAGCATGTTGGTTGGCGGAATTTGTGTGGTTCTGACGGTTTCACGCACTGGTTCCTAATAAAACGACGGCCAGTTGCCTGATAGTTTCAGTAAGTTTATCGAAAGTGTTGTCCTGTATCACACTTGTTCATCGCTTCGTTGTAGATTGTTCAGCTGCGCAATACTGAGCAACCTGCAAGGTTTACACCAGGTGTGCCATAGTGTCTTGCTGACGTCACTTACTGAAAGATGTTTCTCGGCGCTGTCAAGATCCTTTGGGTTTAGACACTTTATCAATAGACTGTATTCATCAACAAACGCGTAGCATGGTCTTCACAGGAAATTTATTGCAGTTTATCAGGTCACTGTAGGCTGTAAATTCTGTCAGTCTGGAAGCTTTTCAGTACCTCTGTAAAAATTGGTTGGACTGTGGATCTGGTTGGACGTCTCAGTTGTAACTTTGCAACCGACCGAGTAAGGAAAGACCATAGGCATAACGGAAGCGTTGTATCTGAACGGTCGAAGGATTGCGCTTCCTTCAAACACGTTGTCAGGTGTTCGAGGAGTATTTGCCGGCTGTCTGTGCAGTGCCGGAATAGAACGTAGGAAACTGTTCGAATACAAAGGTGATTTTGGCGAACAGTCTGTTTTCGGTTATTCATCATCGGGCCAATTACATAACAGTTTATACCATCATGGTTGGCCCGATGATGAATAACCGAAAACAGACTGTTCGCCAAAATCACCTGTCTTCTAATGAACTCATGGGTCTATTCGAATCGTTGAAACTGTTTGAACCGCCTTCGTAATATGAACATCTCTGTCCATTTTTAACCCTTATTGGGATCGGCGGGGTGTGTTTACCTCACGAAGTATAATGGTGTAAAACTGAGGATGTCGTTCATGGGAAAGGGATATGGAATGTTTGTTGTACCAAACGGTAAACATTTTGAGCTGTCATTGCTGGAAGCAATGAATGCGACTGTTGCTACTTTCCCCAACAACTGTTGCTCTGTAGCCATATAGTCACGGTTTTCCGCACGAGTGACAGACCGATAAGCAGGTTGGCACAGGAGTGTAGGTAGGAGCCAAGCGCCACTGTCCCAGCTGGCGTTGTACCTGCTGAATTGCATAAGCCCTTTGCGCGCATTCTCATCCATACCACACATCTACGTTCAGATAGGACTGGAAGCATATATCAAGATGCTGCCATTACACTATACTGTGTGGATGAGAAAATTACCGTTGAACACGCAGCAGCATTTCATAGCTTAAATAGGTTTCACCAGGAATTCCGACCCTGTGGTAGGTTGCTCACTACTACAACAACAACTACTACTACTACTACTACTACTACTACTACTACTACTTGTGAATCCGAAATAAACAAAACGTGAACAAGCTAACCTGAGTCGTTGTTTGCGCTCACAGTGAGTTCGATTGCAGTAACCACATCATCCAGATAAACATGAACAAGGTCAGTCAGATTTCAAAAAAAATTAAAAATCATGACAAACTTCAAGCAGATCAAGCGGCATCCGAAAGAACTCCAGATAGCCAAATGAGATATTGGAACCGTCTTTGAAATATTACCAGGGGTCACAGACACGGTTGGCGGCATCCGATTCGGATTAGCCTGTCACAGTGACCGAAGCCAAAGGACACCTGCGATTATCCAAAACTGCTATTGGCTTGCGCTGCACCAATTGCAGTTCCACCAACACACCACATATCCAGTGTAAACCCGAAGAAATAAGACCGGGAGGTGTGCTAGTGGGGCCTTTGTGTCCAGCCGGCCAATGCTGGTTAGCCACTTGATTGATTAATAAGGAAAGGGACCTCTTATCTCTCGGAAACTAAACAGAGAGAGGCTACAATGACGATATTTACACTGAGAAGAAAGATTTTTGAAGTGGAATACAGGAAGCGTTGCAGTATAGGAGAGCAGTTTAGTGCAACCTGAAGAAGATAGGGATGAAAAACAAATTTCTCACTTAACTATGAAGTGCCAGGCAGACCATTCATCATACAATACGTCAGCAAAGCCGAAGAAAAGAATGGGTAGAAAACCACAGACACTCAAGTTTCCGAAAAGAAGAGCGGATTAACTGTCAACGACCAGGATGTTAGCCGATGCAGTCATTAACAGAAGTAGGATAAAATATACTGATATGATCTACCTGAGCCTAACGTACTCGCCGCCTCTTCGCCGACGGGGTACTGTGAGTACGTTGGTGACCTACTACCCTCAA
>QNGE01003342.1:0-59146 GCA_008508345.1 Paragonimus westermani | reverse complement strand
TTGAGGGTAGTAGGTCACCAACGTACTCACAGTACCCCGTCGGCGAAGAGGCGGCGAGTACGTTAGGCTCAGGTAGATCATATCAGTATATTTTATCCTACTTCTGTTAATGACTGCATCGGCTAACATCCTGGTCGTTGACAGTTAATCCGCTCTTCTTTTCGGAAACTTGAGTGTCTGTGGTTTTCTACCCATTCTTTTCTTCGGCTTTGCTGACGTATTGTATGATGAATGGTCTGCCTGGCACTTCATAGTTAAGTGAGAAATTTGTTTTTCATCCCTATCTTCTTCAGGTTGCACTAAACTGCTCTCCTATACTGCAACGCCTTCTGTATTCCACTTCAAAAATCTTTCTTCTCAGTGTAAATATCGTCATTGTAGCCTCTCTCTGTTTAGTTTCCGAGAGATAAGAGGTCCCTTTCCTTATTAATCAATCAAGTGGCTAACCAGCATTGGCCGGCTGGACACAAAGGCCCCACTAGCACACCTCCCGGTCTTATTTCTTCGGGTTTACACTGGATATGTGGTGTGTTGGTGGAACTGCAATTGGTGCAGCGCAAGCCAATAGCAGTTTTGGATAATCGCAGGTGTCCTTTGGCTTCGGTCACTGTGACAGGCTAATCCGAATCGGATGCCGGCAACCATGAAAGTATATTTGTTTACCTAACACAATATAAATGCGCGTATTTCTATTACCATCACTATATGCATTTATACTTTCATATATATCTCTTTTTTGTACCTGGATATTCACATTCATCACTGAACATGTGCACTTGCCCATACCTTTATACTACCAAATTTCTGTGCATCCAGAAATTACTTCAAAGCGTGTGCGACTGAAATAATTTCGAACATTACTCTGTGAGATATAGGGAAATATCATTTTTTGCGTATTTTTCTGCATTGTTTTTCGTACCGTCTTACCTGAACGCAATGAAACTTCGATTTCACTGAATTTACTGAAATTTATATGTGGAATTGTGGTAACTCGTTATCATGGGATGCGTTCCGAATTTGAAAGGCCGTTCATGGTCTTTACCCTTTTTAAGTAGAGTGCTGCCCAGAAAACAGCGTTTTGTAATATAAGAATCGGACAATATGACTTTGCGCAGGTAATTGCAGCGAAAAAACCGTTCTCATCCTGTGTATTCGAAATAAGCACTGTTAAAATACTGGAACATGAACGCGGAGCCATAATGTAATAAAACCAGAACGAAATGACTCACAATTGTCCGTGAAGGTCCGTTGGTTTAGAAATTCCACTACACGGAATAAAATATCCGACAGAAACGATCCGTGATGTTACTCCTAAGATATTCCTGCTGAAAAGAGATGGTTGGTTCCGTTGGCATTCAACCCTCCCGGAACCTGTACGCGAGCGACACAAAACGCAGAGAAAACGCGCGGTTCACGATCTCCGAAGTAGATTTTTTGAATTGTCGATTATCGAATCAATCGACTCACTTGATTCAACCATGGATTGTATAAGTGAGTTAGCTAAGGGCAAAAAGAGCGAACAATGAAAATTATAAGGTACATAGTGCTGTACACAACGCTACAGAACTCCCCTTAGAGCGTTGACTGGAGTATGAGTCGCTCGAAAAGAAAATGACTGGTATTAGTCTGTGTAATCTGCGAGACAAACGGGAAGTTTGCACGTTCGTCCGTAGCGTGTTTGTGATGGGGGTGGATGAATCAGCTGTACATCCTCGGCGAGTGTAACGGATTCCGAAACTGTTTGTGGAGTATGCGTAGTGGATTTGTTCAAAGCACTTGGTTGGAGCGGAGAGGTAATCATGATCGTTTGAGGAGAAGGCATGTCAGATGGATCTACATAGGCCACTGTCAGACGGTCGGCGCTTACTGAATCATGAGCGCCATTACGGTTGATGATGAACTACTCGTCTTTGCGTTCGGGCACTCTAAATGGACCATCATAAGGTGGCTGAAGGGACTTCTCTTGTATCGACTCTGATAAACACGAAGGGGCAAGTAAGCATCCATGCATTTGGGTCTGCCTCGGGATGTTCCTTGTCGAGGTGGGCTTCAAGTCGCGCATGAACAGTTTCAGACGTGTAACGTAAGATGCTGGGTTTATTTCGCCCGTGGTTCTAAAGTCCGTAATCATTTCACCTGGCAGGCGTAAGGTGGTGCTACTTACAAGTTCAGTAGGCGTGCAGCCGATGTCTTCCTTGATAGTGTTGCGGATGCCAAACGAAATGAGCGGCAAGTTTTCGACCAGTTTGGGCCAGACGCTCTTATGTTATTTTAATATAACCTCCGTGTCCTAATTTCTGTTTCTTCTGACCACTTGTATGTGCTAAACATTTTGTGCTCAGGTTAATCACGCAGCGTGGTATGCTAGTCCCCGAAAGGAACCTGGGCGACGCTGATGCGAAGACAAACGCCGTGAACTTTTACTTCTCAAGTTTTGTTCCGGACAACCTGGCGTGCTGGCTACTACGCTACTGACGTTGTCTGCTTCTATCCCCAGGAATTTGGTGCTCGTACGATCAGTGGCAAACGTTTAGTCACACTGAATAGTGAATTTTTGGAACATGTGTCAGAAGACCGACCGAAGCATGCTCCTAATATTTACTTGGAGGAACTTACTGCATATCGGTTCTGTCGACTCAGTCACCCAGCATCTCCCCGAAAGAATGCATTGTGTGAGGGCGCATGCATGACCCAGTAACACAAACAAATGAACTCTAGCTAAAATTTCAGGTTCCAAAATCTCCTTGCTCACTCCACCCACCCAGGGAACGTAACCATTGTTGGCAGCACACGAGAAAGAATACCTCTGATATCACCATAACTTCGAGAATAAGACACAGTTGAGAGCATGTAATGGCGACAACTGTCGCTGGTAGCACTACTCATGTTCAACTATTCTTCACATCTGGCGGGAATTCTAAGATACGTTTTCTAATAGACACCGTTCAAGTTAGTGTCGTGCTGCTTAGATTAGAGAAATCACTAAGTTCAACACTGTTAAAGTTCAACCCTGTTGCTTGAACCCCGATGCGCACTTCCGGCAGTGGATGTAAGCTTGCGGCATGCTTCTCTTTGGATGTTTATTAGTCCGGACATGCCGTATGTGGCTCAAACACGGAACTCCTGAAGTACTTTGGTTTAGTTGTCGACACCCAGCATCATGAGGTTTCAGTTTCACTAACGAGTAGCCCCATCATAAGCACCATTTTCTCGATGTGTCTTAACCGCTGCTCGCTGAATCGAGCGATGATGATACACAAGAACCACTGCTGTGCGAATTCACGCAGTCGACCCTTCCATTGAGCAAACCACTTTTTGTCGTTGCGGCATGGTCCACCTATCTTTCAGAAGCCGCGAAGTTTGCTGCCAAGTGAACTGTGTGGCACTCGTGCCGAATTTCAACACATGCTGAATGTGGGTATAAGTCATAATTCCGATAGCTCATTGATATCTCCTTTGCACGTCGTTTCAAAGGAGATGGAAGACGATTGGCGTCTTTGTACAGACTACTGTGGATTGAAAGGTGACGTTGTGCCGAATGTCCACGATGTAACTACCAGAATGACGCGATGAACGGTCTTCAGCAAAATCAAACTCACCCGTCCCCATCACCAGATACCGGTGGCGTTGGGGGATATACTCGAAACAGCTAACACTACTGTATTCTTGTAAGAATTTTTGGCGCATGCGTCCATAGGTCTCCGTAACGTTGCATAGACGTTTCGACGCCTGATTAGTGATAACACTCAAAGATTAGATTCCATCTACGCACCAATGCTTAGTGTAATCGTGGCTAGTTTTTTTCAGAAGAGCATATCCTCCACCTGGAGCCTCGTCTCGCCGTATAGCGTCATACGACCTCACTACCAACGAAGCTACGTCCGAAGTCGGCCAAACCCCACCGACCATTTTAGGCCACATCATCTTGACAGAAGGGGCTAGACCACTCGGCTCAAAGGTCAGGCTTATTCCGTCTTGTCATCTTACTGACGCGATCCCCAAACTCTGCAGCTCCGACAAACCCGTGAATTACTATCGTTAATTCATCCTCAATTTCACAGAGCTTACAAGGCTCCCGATTTATTTACATCAGGACAGAAAACGTGCTTAGCACCAACCCCGCGAATCCACTACGGCCCTTGCTGCCCTAGAGGAGGAACCCACCTCTACAGTCTCACAGCACTATCAACAGCCGATTGTATTGGTCGTTATTGCTGTGGATTCACCTGACGCATAAGTAGGTACAGAACCCCGGCAAATGGTTCTTGACGTTGAACAGCCAATCACATCCTTTTCTCAGCGATGTTGGAACGCGATGCAACGCTTTCGGTCGTGAACTGTTAGCTGTTCACTGGGCCCTGCGCTATTTCCGCCGCGCACTTGCTGGCCACTACTTCACTATTTTTGGGGACCAATAACTTTTCGTGTGCGCTCCACGGAGTTTTCTCAATATATATTAACCTGGAGGAGCCAGAAAACAGGACTACACGGCCCAATATTTTACGAATATCCGCCATGCCTTCGAGGCAGTAATCGTTGCCACGGATGCATAGCGTGGTCAGATTCACAGATCCTATTTCATCCAGCAAAATAACCGCACCGCCAGGGTCATATTTCACGTTCATGGGTGAATAGAGCGCTACACATCTGCGCATTGTTACCGTGCCTTCGATATCTTCGGCTGTCACAATTGCAATTGACAACTCACTGGAATTTCCAAAGCCAGTTATGCCTCCATTCTTGTCCTCAAGGTGTCGCACAACCTGTCACACACTGATAGCAACTTTTATATTCAAATCATCTGTTGTTCTTACCAGCTCGTCCAGATTGCACGAAAAGCATATTATGACCACCTGAACTATTAGTCTATAGAATTCCTCCTGTCTACCAGCAAACGACATTTATTTGCGAGCGCTCATGTGCGACAAAAACACCACAAATAAACATTAAGTTCGCTTTAAAAAGTTGAACAAAACAACTGAAACACCCAAAGTGGTGGGTGAAGATAGTTTGTATCGACTTACAAGTGCTAGGTTTATGCCAACATGAACCCCATTCTACGGTGTATACGTACAGACGTGGGCAAGCAACTACCAGATTGAGAGAGACTGAAAAATCATGAAAGAAACAGATAGTTTTTTGCGAATCATTCGATTTTAAACGCCTCAGAACAATTCAGTAGCCTTGGTTTGGATTGTTATGACCGGTTTCCTAATATACGGGCGGAATCTGTATCGTGACCAGTGACCAGGATGAGTTTGGCGAGTGGGGAAGCTGGCTGTTTACGTGTCTGCGGTGTCGATGTCCTCTGAGAACACGAACTTTTACACTCCTTCATAAAGATGTTCCTCCAGTCTAGAGTTCAAACATATCTTGTTTCTGCTAACGCAGTTAAGTATAAATTGGTGAACACGAAGTAGAGTGGAACCAATATACTAATATCCTGCCAATTAAGGCAATAATAGATTTTGAGTTTACATTACTACACGGAGTTCAGCTTTGTCAAAGCTTTGCTTGATTACAGTTATCAACAGACAAACAACGCGATACCCTTTAGTGGCAGCTGTGTTTAAATCCCCTCATTAGTTTCACGGTGATCCCCTCCTTGGGTGGCGTTGTTCACAGCGGATTGCTTCAGCATCCGTGCTCTTATATTGTCAATCGTGGTTGTCATGTCCGAGCCAACTGTAGCGCCCACACCCCCGGCAGGGCGGTGATGGAGTTCCCACAGCCCGATTCCGAGATCTATTTTCTCGATAGTATGAATGATACAACCCGTTTCCTTTACGTTCCTTACAGCTACCTGTGGATAATGTCCAACCCTGATGTACAATCAAAAATACCGAAGATTCTGCTCTGCTGCAAAGCGACTTGGGAAGTTTCCTCGCCTAGGCTCAGGGTACAGCTGTTGTCCAAACGTCCAGAAGTGTAAAGTAATGCACGTCCGTCTTATCTCCAGCGTCACCCATCATCGTGATTTTGTTATAATGCAGCCTGTACCTACCGAGGGGGACGTGGATACACGCGCCACCATTATCCTCTCTCTCTCATCAAACACAAGAGCTAATGCCCAGCCAAGCAACTCTTTGATATGCGTCACTTTGCATGTTTCAGCGTTCTCTGAAAGTGATTGGTTTTTCCATAGTTAAAACGGCGCTGCAGTTTGGCTCTCCTGTCTTTGGTGAGATGGGGTTGTGCCAGAGACTATTCAGAGAGAAGTCACAAAGGTCATCCTAAGTATGCAGCAGGGCCTTGCGAAAGAGTACTTAACGCGCCAAACCAGCGTTATTTTGAGCTTTGAAGATTGTCGTGTGACCTGTTTTCAACCTTCCAAATTCCCAACTCTGAAACTACCCGTCTGGAGCTCCATTTGTTGCCAACGTGAATATTGTTTCGAAGGCTCATGCTGCAAAACTGGAGTTCCAACACAGTCGATGGGATTGTTGGCATGGGATTTACCTGCTACAGTCAAGTAAACATTTAAAACTAACTGCCTGAGAGTGTGGTCTCTGTAGATTTTTGTCTAAGTTGAAAGCTTCCTTCGTAGGTTGGACAGTATATATGCTTCCAATTTCACAGGCACCGTATTCGTCCGAGCGAATCCTAATATACGCAATACACGTATAGTAAACAACGGGCGTGTGACTTCTTTACTGTGCTCGGAATCAACCGTACCTCCTCTCTTATTTATTCTGTCCATATGCTACTGCATACGACTGCCATTGGAAGCCTGATAAAAACCCAGTACCAATTTCTTCAGACATACTAAATTCCACAGAATTTGTGCTTACCTTTTCTCTAACGGCTCACCTATTATTCTGCTCCTCAAGGCAATTTCAGCTGCATATTTCGAGTGTTATCTGAAACACTCAAAGGTTTTACTCAACTCTCGCATGGTGTGCTTTCAAGTGCCCCCGACTTGGTGAAGCATGCCTCAAAATCTTTCCTTTTGTAACCATTTATCTTATTTTCGGGGATTGCTAGAGGCAGTCGGTTTGTCTTCGAACGCTACCGCGTTAGGCCAGCTTTATTTCTGTTACGACTGTGTTCCAATCGCCCTCCGGGGAAAGACCTTTAGATCGTTGGTGAACGGCATTCAGGCGTCCCTCGTTTGTCCAGTATACACAAAGGCCTTTCTTCCCATCCCTCCGGAGTCAATTGTATAATTTTATGGAGGTTCGTATAATTTGAATTTTACCCTTGTCGCTATCTACTACTCTCTACTGTTGCTTCCGTCATTATTAAGGACGTGCATCAGATATGGCGTTACTATTCTGAATCGGGCGTTTATTGGGGCGACAAGCCTTTGCTATACAAGACGACATATAACGCTACACGTGAAACCATTTCAAATGCAATGGCTTTGGCGGAGTTCAGTACGAGAGGCCGACGTTCTCCGATATTCCTTTCTTCTCCACAAGCTGCAGAGTTAGTGGCAACCAAAACACCGTTGTACCCTCGATTGGACATACGAGTATCAGGAAAAGTCAACTGATGCAGAAAATCCGTAACTTCGACACCACTGGACTATATCTCCCTTCAACTCCTCCTTAAGAACTACACTGAACAGTTGTCAACGAGGCTCAACTGAAGGGAGCTCGGAACAACTGGCGTTATATAAATACGTGGCACTTACACGCCCCTCGGTTATAACCACGAGGAAGTCAGGATATCTCTCATCTGCACAGGCAAAAGCAGCTGTGGTAAATGTGGAATATGAGGCTATCGGAGAGAAAAGAATTGTTTCATGAGGCAGACTATCCACGAAATCCTCGGATGATCCGGTTACCATATTACATATCCTCTGATTTTACACAGAGCGTACTCTCGATCGGGCTGCGCGCCAGCTACACCAAAAGGTCCATCGTTAACCTCAGTGTGAAGGCAGTGTTGGAGAAAACGCTTTTATAAAAGGTACTTTATTCGATCATTGCTGGCAAGGGAAAAAGAAGCGTGAGTGAAAGAAAAACCCGGAGCCTGAGTGACTGGCGACCATGAGTTATATTTGAAGCCTACCACCTCACTGTCTGGCCTTTCGTTGCCTATCAATGGACTTATGGTTGTAGTAGAAGCCTGGGACGTCGCACTCGTTGACGTCAGTCATATGACCGACTTTCGAAACCTAAACTCGAGTGTTGTAAGCAATTTGCTCAGGACACGTCTTCTGTATCGTCCGAACAGAATCACACTGACGGCTACTCACAAAGTCGGTGTCACAACAATTCAAAAATGGAGAAACATGTTGTGGGTGACTTTCTTTCAAGAGGCACTTCCTTAATCCAGTTTACTGGGAATTTTGCTTGGTGATCTCACAACACCGTGCAAAACGAAGTTTTGTCCCCGATGTACAAAATGGCTGGATTTCTTCGGGATGTAAACTTGCGATCACAATTTTATGACCAAGAACCTGAAGGAAACAGATATCGTAAGTTGTGATCCACAAAATGGTAATTGAGCGCTCCTGGAATACTGCATACGCTGAAACGGTTATGACAAGTCCACAACTGCACAGAATAGCTTTCATAGCACTCGTGAGAACGAACCAAGTCCGATCCCACAGCTAGTCAGAGTCCCTTCCCAAGCCCAAAGTCACCATTTGAGTTTTCCGCCACATTTTTCTTTCTTTCTTCAAGCAAAAGCAAGCTGGGTGGAATTCAAACGAACGTGTACGATTTCATTCGGTGGGCTACTGAAGGTCAAAAAGTTGGCTCATCTCATCCAAACTCCATACCATTAACTTTAAGAGAACCTCGCCCACTACGGCCATCACTGAAACAGAATTCAGTGTCCCTTTTCTGATCCCATTCCGATCGATGGAGAATTGTGCGTTCTGTGGTCTCCTATAGATAAGTTTTCCAGGCACCCATGATAATTAAAAATTTTCGGTGATTTGATAAATGTGACGCTGTATGGCGTTGATCAAAAGTGCAGAGCCAAGACACACTCGCAGTGAGGGTTATTGAGCGGAGTTTATCAAGTGAAAAGTGCGACAAATATGTTCTTTTCAAAAAGTCAGGAAACCGCCCGGGAGTACGAAACATTTCATATCTCCCTCTTGTGGCTGACTCCAATGAACCTGTGATAAACTGGTCTGCAACCTCATGTTTGGACTGTGAGAGCGCAGTTGTGTCTTTCATATTTATGGTGACGTGTGAATGTTGAGACCCCAGGTGGAATCATTCTGGTCGGAAACTTCAGCTGTTTCATCTAGTTATCACTCTTGTATAGTGAAAGGACGGATCACCACCTTGTCATTTGGTTATAGTAACTGATATTTACACGCGTATGATTTCGGTGCTTGTCACGCTAAGTTGCTTTCTCCCCAGGTACGCAATTATCAGACGCGAAAAGCAAGAAGGCTGTTGAGAAGAGAGACCAAATCTTTATTCGACGAAATGTACAAGTGGTCTTGGATAGCGCTATAAAAGGCACCGACACGCGAATTGCCTTGAGAGACTAGAGACCGGCCGTCGGCGAGCAAGTGAACCGGAAGAATGTGACACGTGTGTCCTTCAGGTTCGCGCCACAGTCACATGACACGCAGACAAACAATCGGACAGCATACATCATGCGAGCTTTCTTAACAGCCTGGGTGCCACATGCGACTGAGTTTTAGAACTATTTTACGCGCCATATCACAGGCAGGCCAGTGAAATCTACAGGCTGCTACACAGCTCCTCCTGGAAGAATACTGTGACACCAACCCTTCGATCCTAGTGAGGATATCTGGGGACAGCCACCCTCGGCCTGATCTGGTTCACGGCGTACCAGCTGATATCCAATCAGCCTGCGATTGTTACGAAAATCCCAGACGCCGCAGGTGGAGGAGCATTAATGCCCACAGTTTCTAGCGAGCTCCCACTCGGGTATCCTCCCTTAAGAATGCCGCAACAACCATAAAAAAATGTTCGGGTCGAGGCATCCACGGAAAGTTCAAGCACGACATCCAATACGAGATCGAGGATGATCGCGATCGAAGAGGCCACATGCATCTCGTCAGCATCGGATGAGACATGCGACAGAAAATGAAACGAGACTGGCTGAATATCAGTACAGAAATAAATGTCGTACTCAACAGCGAAAACGAACATTCGAGAGAGAGAGAGAGATAGAGAAAAAAGGAAACGCAAGTGTTTTTTGTTTTGAAAACGACATTTTTGTATTTTTTCAAAAAGGTTGCGGTATTTTCTCTTATCAGCGAAAAGAAAAAAAAGAGATTTGACAAACACTAGTCTTCTGTGAGGCGTTTCGACCAGTGCACCCTACGACCCGAACGCGTTACGGCGGGTGCTGGTGTCATCGGCGAAGTCGTGACGTCTGCTGAGGACGATGCGCTTAGGCGAGGCTGTTCCGAAAGAGCTGCCGGCGTGGACAGGGGCTGCGGAGGAGCATTGAAGGCCTCCTCTGTCCTTTTGAAGCAGGCAAGTTTTCAGACGATCGATGCTAACCGTGCCCCGAATGCCTTGGCGCCCAAACGCATAGAAACGATCCTTTCGTTGAAGTACCCTGAAAGGACCTTCGTAAGGTCGCTCGAGCGAGCGTCGTAAACCATCCGCTCAAACAAACATGCGCGCAGTCGTGGAGATCTTTGGGAGCAAACACCTTGCGGCTTTGTTCTCATGTGTCAGCGACGAACTGTTGAATTACGGCGCCAACTGCGGTGTATGACGCGTCAACAGCTACGCTTACTTCCGCGGCTGAGTTTAAGTGGTGCGACATAGCGGCGGTGGCTAATGCATCCTTGATTCTATCAAACGATTTGATGGCTGTCGTTGATAACCCTACGACTCCGCTGACACGGCCGCGGAGTAACTCGGTTAAAGGCTGTATAAGCTGAGTGCAATTTGGAATAAACCGCCTATAGTAGTTGACCATCCCGTTAAATCGACGAATAGCAGCGGGGCTGGTGGGATGGGGAAAATCACGAATTACTCCCACCTTATCGGTTAACGGTCAAAACCGTGCTGGTCAACGTGGTGCCCTAAAAAATCCACTACTGGCTGACCAAAAACACAGTTTTCAGCATTAATTTTTATGCCCAAAGTTGCTAATCTGTAGAAGAGCTGCTGCAGATGGATCTGGTTTCTCTTCAGAAGGGCTTGCAACTATTAGGTCGTCGATGTAGGGGTGGACGAAATCCGGACCCCGTGTGACGTCGACGATAAAACGTTGAAACGTTTGTGCAGCGTTTCGCAAACCAAACGGTATACGTAGAAACTCGAACAAACCGAATGGTGTGATCACGGCTGTCTTGGCAACATCCTCTTTCGCAACCGAGATCTGGTGGTATGCGCGCACCAGATCAATGTTCGAGAAAACACGAGTAACATGAAGACCAGCCGTGATGTCCTTTATGTGCGGAATCGGGTACCTGTAGGGTACTGTGGCGTTGTTGAGCGAACGATAATCTCCACAAGGACACCAATCGCCCAACGCTCTAGGGAACATGTGGAATGGAGCGGCCCATGGGCCACTGGACGGCCGAACAATTCCGAGCTCAAGCATATACTCAAACTCAGCGTGGGCTATTTCAAGCTTGTCTGGTTTTAACCTGCGAGCTTTGGCGAACTCCGGCGGACCTGTCGTGACTATGTGGTGACTCGTGGAACCTCTGACTGCAGGCAGAGATGGAGAGTTTCGAAAAACAGTGGGATACTTATCGAATAGAAAACTAAAGGAGTTCAGCTTCGTAGAGTTTTGATATACGGGACTGATTGATACCTTATCTTTCAAGATCCCGGTAACCGTAAGCTTTGTTGTTTGGTCGACTGCATGGTGTCGTCTGGAATCTACCAGAAGGTCAAAGTGCTGGAGGAAGTTGATGCCAATAATCGCCATTTAAGCGTCGGCGACTTTGAAAATCCAGTGGAAAGGCCTGCGGAGACCTAAATTAATTGTGCGAGAGCGCTTACCAAACATCTTTATAGTGCTTCCGTTGGCCGCGCGAAGATTCAAAATAGATGACCTGTTTAACTCGTGGGTCTCAGGTGGGATCACACTGACCTCGGCACCTGCGTCGATAAGATAGCGAATCACCGACTCGTGAACTTTTAGAAAGAACAGGCGGCCAGGCGGGCCAGTTACCTCGTTAACCATGTGGATTTGGCTGCCCTGTTCACTGACTGGACCGAAGGTACAAGGCTGTCGGCATCGTCAGACTTTGTTGCTAAATTGCTGGTGATACCAGCAGTGATCCGGATTAACGTTTGGTGGCGCCGGACGAGAATCACGTGACCCTGCGTGGCTACTGTGTCGTCGAATGGGGGCAGTCGAACGTGACCTCGAACGATGCGTCGTTAAGGCCTGAAGTTGTTCAGTTAGGGTGGCAACTTGAGCAATTAGAGTAGCAATTGCGCCCTGATTATTCGAAGCGAGCTAGTCGGCAACATCAGTCAAGGTTGACAAGGTTGCTGATGGGTTTGCGCTGAGAATATTTTGCATATCCTCAGGCAAACGCTGTAGCCACATCTCCCTAAGTAGAGCCTCGCCTGTGTGTCGTGTCTGCTAACCGCTGCGTGCGGCGAAGAAGCTGCGGTGGTTCACGGTCATCGGGCTCGGTCGCACTCAGGAGCTGAGAAATACGTTGGCGATCGGACAAGCCAACGCGCTTAATTACGGCCACTTTGAGTTGCTCGTAGTGCTTCGTGGAGTCCGGTAACTCCAGAATATCGTCCACTTCGTCAATGACGTGAGATGGCAGTGCCGCAACTACGTGATAAAAACGCGTTAGCTCTGAACTAATCTGTCGCCGCGCAAATGTGGCTTCTAAATTGGTAAATGACGATTTAGGATTATTCTCTCGACAAGGTGCGAACGGTACGGCTAATGCACTGACCAAAACATCTGACAAAACGTGCAGTTGAGCCTCCATTGAAGCGGAATGGATGAATCGAAATTTTTTGAATAAAAAAGTGAATATGTAAAACGTAGTTAAAATAGCAACTCACAGTTATACAAAAAATATACCTGAGGAAAACAAAAATTATTCGAACGGGCTCACCACTTTAACCGGGCTCATCAATTTAGTGCTCGTCGCACTAAGTCGCTTTCTCCCCAGGTACGCAATTATCAGACGCGAAAAGCAAGAAGGCTGTTGAGAAGAGAGACCAAATCTTTATTCGACGAAATGTACAAGTGGTCTTGGATAGCGCTATAAAAGGCACCGACACGCGAATTGCCTTGAGAGACTAGAGACCGGCCGTCGGCGAGCAAGTGAACCGGAAGAATGTGACACGTGTGTCCTTCAGGTTCGCGCCACAGTCGCATGACACGCAGACAAACAATCGGACAGCATACATCATGCGAGCTTTCTTAACAGCCTGGGTGCCACATGCAACTGAGTTTTAGAACTATTTTACGCGCCATATCACAGGCAGGCCAGTGGAATCTCCAGGCTGCTATATGTTTTTACCAGTTTTGGACTTCAGAAAATTGCTAACAGATCGTGCTTTTAAACATTGATTTGGCAGGAGGGATCAGCCATGTAATACTATAGTCCTATACTAGTTTATGATGTCAAGGATGCGGACGAATGCTATCTTGCATAGCAAATAATTCTGTCGCTTATATCGGGCTTGAAGGTGTTAAGAGGCAAAATCATCAAAACAACCTAGTCAGGACATCGGTAACGGCTGATGAGATCAGTCATTTCAAACCATCCAGGGCCGCAGTGACGGCTGAAGAAATCAGACATCTACAAATCACTGGGGGGCACGTCGGACCGACAGGATACGTGCAAGTGAGTGGGAGTGTCACGCCACCCAGAGAAACTAACGCTTATGGATTTGGCCTTACTTGGCCACTTGGAAGCGAAGTAGCCTAAACAAGTAGACAGTGACTCATCACTATTTCATGATATATATTTAAAGGCGTTTCATTCATTTGGTCGAACTGGTTTTTGGCAATACAGTGCGTTGACCGCAACCGTGTCTTTCTTGTCTCCGCGCAAGTAGTCTAGGGGAAGCCGCGTAGCAGGAACCCAGGTATAGCAGTCAAGCAGTATTAGAACGTTTGGCGAGGAAAAGGCGCGTTACATCAGAAGGTAGGTTCATGCAAATAATGATGGTGTATTTCACAATGCGTCTGTCAGGAACGCGCTCAGGTGAACGCACGCATTGTAAAGCAGAACACATGAAGCATACCAAATCAATTAAGTGTACAGCAATCCAACTATGTGCATAAAGCAGTGAAATGGAAGTCATAAAAGAGAAGTCTAGACTATGAAAAAGAGTGTAGGTCGAATCTGTCTGAGATGGTAGTTCTCGAAATCACCAGGGTCGGGTAAAATTGTGACTCGCTACATCGAGTTAAATTTGGTAAAGTGGTTGTGAGGTAAAACTGAAACTGAGAGGGAGTGTGCTATGCGTTTTAAAATCCCGGTTAATTACTGTACGTTTTCAATGTGTTGCATAGCCAGCGGTTTATACAGTCTCCGAGGAAGAGGCCCCGATTGAAAACAACCCAACTGACCAAATCGTAACGTAATATCCTGTAACGCTTCTCACTTTCTCATTACTATTGTGGTGGTGCTACGTGTTCCTGATAAACAGTTGCTGACGAACTCTTGTTTTCCCTTCTCACGGGTGTATAACAATTTGGCGACCCTGCCAGTGATCAAAGAAGACAAATGCCAGTAAACAGGCGAAAGGCGATCAGAAACCCAACGAAGAAGGCACGACCGACGCGATGACAGTGGCAGTAAACACCCTGACATGGGCAGTTGAGAGTCCTTCTGTCCCAGCCAGCGACTGCAGTGCCCCTTCTGCCGATGCCGGAGAAGTTTGTCCTGGGGATGCTGTATCGACGATGGGAAAGCATGGTGAAGCTTTACATTGATCAATTTCCCACTGCCCAGCGTAAAGTGACCCCATTGTGCCTCCTGTTAAATGAAGCGCCAGATATTGTTTTAAGCAATCTAGTGATGGATAATGAGATCGGTGACAGAAACTTCTGAAATCTCTACCAATTGTTAGACTGTGCTAGGTTGCCAGCAAAATGGAAGGAACAATTTCAAGGTAGACGGCAACAAGCAGGAGAGAGGGTCGATGCATTTGTGACAGACCGAGAGTAAGACAAGAGAGCGTTTGAGCAATTGGTCACTTGTGTGCCCAGCACGAGTACCAAGAGTGAGTTTTTGCTGCATCATCTGACTGCGCTGGACGCGGCGATGAAAACTGCGGACGAATTATAGACAGTCAACGCCGCCCTTGAGACCCTGGTAGTGCCGTGATTCACGCTACACAACGAACGACGCCCATTTGTTCATCGTTCGACGTGGTACCGTGGTCAGGCACCGAATTACAGAACCCCCCGTGGACCATCCCCCTTCCAATTTTTCTCACAACCCGGACGTGGAACCTTTTACCGTGGTTAGAATGATCAGCCTTACACTTTGCTCCGACGGCACATGGTCCCAGGTAAGCGAATTCGCAATACGGTATATATTCCTTCAGCAATCATTCCATGTTTTACTTCGGCTTTTACTGTAGAGATGAAAATTGGGGACACCGCTGTCGTGGAGGTGTTAAATACGAGGACAACCCGTAGCTTGATTGAATCGGATGTGACCAGGAGACTCGGCTACCACAAACTGGAGCCATGTAATTGTAAGCTGGCCACCGCCGATGGTTCGCCCATGAGTACCCAAGGATCAGTGACACTCATGGTAAAGGTGGCTAATTCGTGATTACCCAAAGTCTCCTAGCTAGCTGTATAGTCGAGAGTCATCTCCTAAAGCGTCTCGGATACTGCCTAGATCTAGCAAAACGTCAGCTGGTTACATTATCACGTACGGCGTCTCAGAGCATTGTACGACCATAACGGCTCCGAGTTCATTCTCTATGTCGCTCCGTAGGATGTCGGATCACAAGTCGTCGTGATACTTAATGTTTCGGGGTGCTGTAATGATACTCAAAACACAGGTAAGCTGAAAAAATTATTTCTTGATCACATCGACCTGAGACGAACGAATGTGCTGAAACACAAAATGGACACAGGAAACGCCGTCCAATAAGGACGCTACACAGAAGAATCCCATTGACCCTACAAGAAGTGTCCAAGGTGGTTACAGGGGGCTTTGAAATTCAGCTGTCAAACCCCCATGGTCCTCTCCTGTGGTGTTGGTAAAGAAGAAGAACGGTAGCTTACGAATGTGTGTTGGTTATAAGAAGTTAAACAGGGTCACCATTAGGAATGCATCCCCAACACCACGTATCGGCGAGTTGTTCGACACTTTGAGAAGCTCCGTCCACCTCAGCACGCTGGATTCAGCCTCAGGCTAAGACGACGTTCGTGAAACCCGCAGGACTGGATGAGTTTCAAAGAATGTCCTCTGGGCTATCAGAAACCCTGGCCAAGTTCCGAAGTTTGATGCAACCAGTGTTGAATGATCTCATTTCCCACCTGTGCCGCGTTTACTTGGATGATGTTATCGTCCACGAGAAGACAAACGAGGAACACCTGAGAGATCCAGCCAGCGTCTTTAAAAGGTTATCGCAATTGGGCCTGACGCTCAACCCCGCTAAGTATCATTTACTGCAAAAAATATATAATATATCTTTGGTATGTGATTACTGTGGGCGTCGTTTGAACAGATCCGAAGAAAGGTGAGCAGGTTATGGCCTGGCATACGCCGCAAAACACTGAAAAAAAACGCGTCGTTTTCTGGGCTACGTCTCGTATTATAATAGGTTTATACCGAGTGTATGAATGGTCCGAAGAATGTGAAGCATCCTCCAGGGCCCTCTGACCTTCTTTATGCTCCGCGTCTATGTTGTCGCCCGCAACCGACGGTTACATCTTGGATACTGATGCTAGTGACTGATATTGGAGCCGTATTATCGCAAAAGGATGCCGGTAGACACGAAGGAGTGACTGCCTCCGGAGGCCTCATTCTTAGCAAGAGAGAACGAAATTATAGTAGAACCAGGAAAAAGATGCTAGCCCTGGTTTTCTCCGCGAAAACAGTTCCGGCACTACTTGTTGGGCAGGTAGTTTAGCGTTCGCATTGACCATCGATCTCTGTCAGCTTCAGAACTTTAGGAGCTCCGTGGGCCAGATTGCGGAACGGCAGGGGATTGCTCCAGAATATGACTTCGAGTGAGAACATCGAGCTGGGAGAAGTCACGCCAACGCAGGCGCGTTAACTTAAAGGCCCGGACGTGCTCATGAAAACTGCCCATCTTGTAGTACGCAACACGTAACACTGCAAGGCGCGGACTATGGATGATGGCAGACGGCTTAAGTGTTCGATCCCCAAACTGCTTTTGTTTGCGAGAGACAACGTGTTGAGGGAAGTAGACCCACAAGTAAAGAGATGGAAAAAGGAAAACTATGAAAATCGCCACCTGTGAGCAGTGTGAGACCACTTAGTGATGAGCCAGAACGTTCTGTTTTTCGATTGCGGGTCTAACTATTGCAAAAGAATCGTCGTCCCATGCCGAAGTGAACAAACTGGAGGCTGAAGTGAGACAACGCTACTGAGGGCCACATTTGCGTCATGTAGCAAATTTCCGCCATCAGAGTGAACATTGTGGCACTTTCAAGAATCCCAAAAACAAACAGGAGGTCCCACCTCAGTCAATACATACTTGTTACCTAAACGAGCTAGTTGGCGTGGACTTCATAGGCCTCCTGAAGGAGACGTCAAGAGGCAAACGGTATGTGCTTGTGTTGCTGGGTTGTTTCACAAAATGGTGTGAAGCAACGCCTTTATCTCATTGATGTGGAAATGGTGGCCAATGCGATCGTCGAGAACTGGGTGTGCCAATGGGGAGCGCTGTACTCTGATCACGGGTACAATTTCGAAGGTGCGTTATTGCAAGAGATCTTTCGGATCCTGAGAGGTGACAAAACCCGAACGAACGCCTACCACCCTCAAAGCAACGGGGAGTTCGACAGAACTAATCGCTCACTTTTGCAGTTGCTAAAAACGTTTGTAGATCATAATTCCCTCGATTGGGATCTGACGATTCCAACGTGTGTACTGGTCTGTCGCACCTGTGCTGGTGCGTCTACTAAACGAAAACCCTACTTCCCGTGGACTGGCCGAGAAATTCGCCTACTGTCCGATATCTACCTGCCCTCGGCCGTCCGAATACAGCCCACGGTGGCGGAATACGTTTGCAAGTTGATTGATACGCTACGGCCAGCACATGAAGTGGTAAGGACGCACTTGGAGAGTGTATACTGGCATTAGAAGTATTATGACAAATTGGTATTCGTGATCCACTTGAGACCTGGGAATAATGTATGGTTACACAACGAAACGGTGCGCCGGTTGTCCCTGCAAAATTGTGGACGCAATGGAAAGGACCGTTTGTCGTAGAACGTATGACATCCGATTCTACTCGTTTACTAAACGATACATCCCCAACTATTCTGCCTGTGATCATCCACTACAACCGTCCGAAGCCGCTCACAGATAGTACCGACAACGATTCAGGAGAAGGAGCTGCAGACAATGTGCCAGAATTAGGGTCAGAAGTTGAGTTACTACCAGAGGGAGGCCTGGGTGTGGCATCGATGACGCTGCCGTAAGTGGTAGGGGATATTGTGAAGTGAAACCGAAACTGAGGGCACATGAAATGCGCATTAAAGCCGCGGCTATTCACTGAACCTCTCCACTGTTTTGCAGAGCCAGCGGATTGTGCGGTCTCCGAGGAAGAGGCTCCGATTGAAGACAAACTAACTGACCGAACCATGACTCATGTAACGTGTTCGTGACAAACAGTTGCTGGCGAACGCTCGTTCTCCCTTCTAACGGATATATTAAAGTTAGTAATTCGGTGACGCTCACTTAAAAGACTCGGGTGTAAAAACTTTTCCACTACCTAGAGCTAGACAACATACCACGTACCACGCTGCTTGCGGAAATGCAACAACTCATCGGCAACTCGCACACGGACGAAGCCCTCCTCCTGCAATCTGGCTTAAAAGATTGCCAGGTGCAACGCAAGCAATAGCTCCCGTCGTTCGTTCGTAAACTCTTGCCGAAACAGTGAAAATAGCTAGCAAATTACTGAAGCGTTTGCAACCATTACTTGGTTGCTTAATTGTATCACATCCCATTCCACGTTCTAAAGTCGGCACGCGCGGTCCCAACAATGTGGTCATTTCATAACATGGTCTAATAGACGTTGAGGCTCCAAGAGCAGAAATCGCAGCTTTGCGGCATGGTTTGACCGAAATTTCCTCAGGTTGCCGACCTGGTACATCATCCAGGCGAAACATACCGCGGTCAGAAACTGAATGTTGGTACCACAAACGTTTCAATAGGCAAGCCAAACCCTGCAACTACGCATGATCAAGGCGATGCAAACTCAGCGGCCGACCTTTAACAGTAATCAGTGCCGTAGCAGCTAACTCCTTATCACCTCATTTTTGTACTGGAAGAAACTGAAGAAACCTTCCCAGTTGATACCGTCGGCTTTGAAATTATTCAGCTGACCAGATACGTTGACATGGTGAATCATTTTTTTGCCTGTCCCGTGGATACTTCACTATGCTTTCTCTCTTCCAGACTAGGAGAACATGGTGTGTGGAGAGACAACTCGCAGCTAGCTATCGTACAGTACTGGACAATCCTACATCTTTTCTCTTGAGTTTTTAAAGTTGGACAGCCAGCTGCGATAGACAAGAAACGCACCGGAGACTAAGTAGCAAATAAAAAATCCCTGCCGACGCAGCAACTATTTTCGACCGACCCTCGCCCGAACTTTGACATTCCCTACCTCGTGCAATCATTGTTCGCTTGTATCACACTGTAACTGTGACCAGCCAAAAATACATAATTGTTCCTCTGTTTTTGGAATAACCTAAATTGATTTCTAGAGAAGCAACTAACTGCCTCGAAAGGAAGGTCGTTCCAGTAACTAATAACCCAGTAGGAAGTGAACCATTGCCCCAAAAAAGTCCGAAGTCGGAGCTTGTAGAACTTTCTGTTTTGGTCCCGTCGAGTGTTATCAATCATTGAATCAAAGAATTACTGCACGAAACTTACGCTCAAGAAAAAGTATTCAAGTCTCAAGTCATTGTGGGGTCATCGAGCTGTAGTGGATGTGGACCAAGGATAACAAAATGAGAGTGGCAGCCGAAACGTCGCTGACCAGTGACCATTCCGCTGTACACTTTCAGTGGTCAGTATGTTTTCTCTTAAACCGGTATGCACAGTTAGGTCGGCATACTCAAGCAGCTGTGTAACGTACACTCGTAAAAAGTTTGAAAAGCACGCTTTTATGCGGAGGGTCTATTTATATTAGTCCGAGTTTCAAATCCTCCATTGGTGGCCATCTGATGATGGGAAAGGAGTAAGTGAGACAGTAACCAAATCCTTAGGTTTGTTCAACCACTGATACCATTAACTGTACTCCATATTAGACAGTGGGTTGGGTGTCACTCAGTCCAACTTTGAAATAGACAAGCCCCTAGTGTGGATTCGTAGGTTAAATGGTAGACCGCATATGTTTGGGCATGGTAATTCTATCTTCGGTTTGATTTCAGCCGGGGGCCAGAACTTTCCCAAATGGGCTTCGTTTGTAATTTCTTACACCAACGAACAATACATTCTGGGACGTTCCCCCATATGCTGACTTCCAAAAATCTGGAATGCTGGTGTTACCAATGCTCTTCAGAATGACCTTGACTCGACTAAACTGCTGAGCAGACGACTGGAGCCTACCCCTAAGTGACAGTAAGTGTGAACCCATGCCATTCACTGTGGATTCTGACAATGCCTTTATGATTCATGGTACACTGCACACAGTAGACATAACAAAAATTGAGCTGAAGAAAAACCAAGGTATCTGAATCTTGTCTAATCCGTCTTTTGTTCATCATCACGAGATGGTTTCGAAAAAGCGGTTTGCTATTCTCAGTGTGATAAAACGACCTTCCCCTGTCTAGACGGAAAACTTTTTAAGACGTTATTAAAGACAGCTAGTTGACTATGCTAATCAAATCGTGAATAGACTTGAAGAGACGTACTCGTTGTTGGGCATGTCCGGCGCTTGGCAGCGAAACTGGTCACAAGTTTCAGAAATATCTCATTCGAGTCTGGTATTCAAATTCTTGATTTGTGTTTGTTTGGAGTTCGACTGCTCCGTGGGGTTGTGATTCTCACACGCTTCTATAGAGTAATCTATGTACAGGGAGTTACGAGTTTTCAGATAACTGGATGAAAATACTACGTGGTCTGAAATGAGAGTTTACTGGTCTCTGACTGACTACAGGCAGAGTCAGTTTGACTGGGCTGTTATCTCCCGCTAACCGCGGCCAGATACAGCATAATTTATGGGCATGTGGAGGCAGTTCGGGATGTGCAAGGGCCGCATCTGGTAAATTTGAACAGGAAACTAACGGCAAGGACTACCGCATCTTTCTAGTCGTGTTGTGGATACCTGTCAGACCCGACTGAATGAAACTACTTGGTGGCACCCTGAATTCTTTGATGCATTTCGTAAGTTGCAGTTGGAGGTGTATGGAATAGCACGCATACAGACCGGCTGTAAGCTTAATCAAATGGTATTGTAATTTCAATCGCCCGGTCGCCACATCATTAACGAGTACGTCAGAGCAAAAAGGCTGAAGAAAAAAGGCGAAGAAATCCGGCGGAAGGCCAATAATCATGTTAATGCAGACAGGTTAGGTACTACGGCCTGCTATTATTCTGAAGTGCGTTTCTAACCACAGGTTTATGTAATCGTGCACTCCTAAACCTGTCACTTGCTAGCCGTCGAAATTATTCAACGGGACAAACAGGGAGTGTATGGTTCATGGCCATACCAATTGCTGATCGCTTGATCGTACAATCTACCTGTTGATGGTCTTAGCTTATGGGTGTGTAATCGTGGCATAATGCAACAATGCTGAATTCCTGATGCGGCTACACGTCGGTAAGAACAGGATTAATGGTGCTGGTTTCAATCCAGTCAGAAACCTATTCGTAATACTCAGAATCAGAGCCGGATTCCAAATAGCTGAATCAGCCCAGCTTTGAGAAACGAGCTTACGAAGACCTCGGTGAACAAAGAGATTTATCTCACCAGTAAATTCGCCTCCATGCAAACGAAAATTGCTGTCCGTGAGCCGACTGAGCAACTCTGAAGACGTAATTCACTGTCGTTAGCAACCCAACCTTCGGACTTGGTTCACCGTCTCCTTCATATGTAATGACAATGACCAATAGTGGGAAACGGGCTGGCCACAAAAGCTTGGATCATCAAAAGTGGACGGAATTCGACCTAGCAACTAACTGATATAGTAATTGAAAAACGGACAAATTTTCACATTACGACTCTCAGCTGACGCCCACTTAGATAGCAATCGGATCGACCATGATGGTATGCGTTGTCGTTAGCAGAAGGTCAGCGATTTCAGTTTCACTTTCAGAGCACGTTTTGGTATGATGGGTGCCCACAAATAACACCGAGAACATACTGAAGAAAAAACTGTTTACCAATACAAGAGGCAACGTTTGCCGCGCAATCATAGATATTTCTGGAAAGTTGGTCGTGTTGAAAGTGGGTTGATCAACGAATTCCACCTTGCTCTGCGTGATACAAAACATCACGGCTTCAAATCCAAAATGAGATTTACATTTCGCGCAAACACACGAAGGAAAAAAACCATAAACTTAGAGTGACCTTCATGGCAAGAATCACAATGTTCTGGGCAGGAAGTAAAGTAAGAAATGACTGAAGCTTTCACAGTGACCAGAGTAGGTCATTTGTTTCTTTTTAATGTCCTTTGTTTATCCGCGTATAAAACAAGCTGCTCATTTGTAGGCAGCCCTTTGCGTAAACGAACTTGTTTGATATAGGATCGAACACGAGCAACTTGAGCAGTCAGTTCATCTGTCACCTCATCGTCGCTGTCGCCTCCAAGGGGAACAGGACCTTTTCCACCTTTACTGCATGAGGTTTCGACTCGATGGAATTTTGAAGACGGTAGTGCTGCGGTTTTCTTGTTCGCACGTTCAACATGCGCGTCATGCATAGTGAGACATTTATCCATTGCGACACTCAGCTCACCGTCCCGGGCGACCGGATCAATGTCCAACAGTTCCCAGCCACCTGGTCTGAGTTGTGGTAGACTCACCACACCACTGGTTCGCGAACGCAGCTCATCTGCTAGTCCAAAACTTTCAATAACTGGAAGACGGGCACAAATCACAAAAGTATTTTCACCTTCTCGAAAGTCCTCGCTGGAGATCCGGCCATGCCGTTTACGAAGCACACCAAACATTCGGCCAAGCACATCGCGGCGTGCCTGGAAAAAAGGATACCGAATAATAACAAATAACTGGGATAAGCAAAATGTGACAATTCGAAGTAACACTGGAAGTGGCCAAGTGCTAGAGGAACAGAAAAACTGGGTGGGTAAAACACAGGCGCTAGAATAATCCCGTTTTTTGGAGGGAGGAGGCCGTACAAGAGATGCGGATCGGATTGCACCAATCAGTGAACGATGACGGAGTTAGGGGGTGTAATTCTGCAACTTTGATCAAACAAGTTTACCGGCCCAAACACTGGAAATGCATACAGTTGGACGGTGAGATCAGACAGATCAGACAATGCACTGATTACTTCACTGTACACTGCTTACGTAGCACAAAATTGTGGTAAAAACTTACTCGATTCATTGCTTATCGAAACCTCCGCATAGCAGACAATCTGGCAGCGGACCAATTCCAAGTAGATCTAGGCAAACAGTTTCGCTGTACTTTGCCCTGTATTGGGCCCGTCAGGTTACTGCTTGTGGTATTGCACGTGTCATTGATATAATCTAGTGACAAACACCGATTTCTTTAAAATCGATGTACACCTAATAAATTCGTGTCGTTGTCCCATGACTAACAGCCGCTTACTGCAACCAGACCGTTACCTTTTCGTGATTGTTTACACGGGAGGTCTGAAATCAAACATGATTCCTAGGGCTATTTTAAGTTCTTAATTCTTAGTACTACGAAGTTAATTGCTGATTCAACAAACGGGAAAGCGGTCACAGATGAATTAAGGAGTGCAAACCATGCTTGTCTCCTGCCGAATGCCCTCAAGATCAACATAGATTCCCAGCGAAAACGTCAGGGGCGATGAACAATCAGGTTGTTTAAAGCCAATTAATGGAACGTGTAACAGACGCTGCAAAGAAGTTATCTTGCATTTCAGTGCGACTCAACTGTTTGGTTGCAAGATGATGTCGACTGATTGAGTTTAACCACAAAGCGTTGTGTGATCTCAATCACATATTTATCATAAACAGGCGCATTACCGTTGACAATAATAGTGAGTAATATAAGTTGTTTCATTCTTATTGATCAACGACGCTCCGAATCATTGCTGATTAGACACCAGTCTGTTTAATTCATCGGTAGATAGATTAACAACAACACACGATCTCAATCCAGTGCAATCTTCAATGTACTAAGTGAATCGCAAAGTTTGACGTTTCGGTGTACTCACTGAGCCAGTGATCCTCAGATATTCATACTGGCAGCCGGATTGCAAGTCGGTTACACAAAAACTTCAATCTCATTGAAATCTAGTCATGCTCTTGGTATGTAGGATATATGCGCTTTTATGCTGTTTTGTTGAAAGATAACAAATCCACGTCTTTTTAGTTCAACAGAATGGCTATCGTGATTCTGCTGGATTCTGATAAGATGAGCCGACAGTTACCATATTTGTGAGGTCCTCTGTTGGCTGTTTAACTCGATGTAGTGACACAGCACATGGAATATGCGTAGTGGCACAGAAATTTATTGGTCACAGGCACTTTTCAGAATTCACGAACTATCTGTTTTCCCAACCATATCAAGCGTCCACTTTGCTAGTATGTAGAGATGCGTGAAAATGTGGTTCTGATTTTTGGCTCAAGGGCGCAGCCCCCACATGGGTGGGAACCGTTACACGGTGAGTTCACGAAAAATAACCAATCATAGTCAGCCATGTGACAATCCCAGCAGCGTTTTTTTTGCGTACATTGAAAAAGTACATTGTTAACGGATGTGTAATATACGCAATCCTTGTAACTCTGTCGTGGCCATTTTTGACAAGCATGTGATTAACACGAAGATAGTCTCGTGGAGGTATGTTTCGATATATTGTGAGCAATAACAGTTTGCGCAGTGGTGTGTGACAAACTATTGTCTTGGTCAGCACACTGACTTAATTAGCCAAGAACTGATTGCCCGCACAGATTTGTCAGTGTGCATACGTCTGTACGTTGAAAATTGTGGAAGACAGGAGCTTAAACAAGGCAATTTGCGTTGGCTAGGTTACGAGGGTAGAGAAGCACCAAGCGCCATTATACGACCAGCCAAAAGTTGGTTGGAAATACCCACGGGCATTACCATCTCCAAACGTAGACCACCAGCTAGCATTTGAACAATCGTTCGTTGATCAAGTCCGAGTTATTCGTCGACTGGCATGATAGGCTTTCATTCGTTTGACGCCACAAGCAAAAACAAACGAACCAAGCAAAAAACTAGCAAGAAAACAATCAATTCCATTGTCAATACATGCATCGTGGTAGTAAGTGAAATGTACGCAACAAACATCGTGCACCTACTTGCAGTTCCACATCATACATAGCCAACATTAGCCGTTGACTCGGACTAGCTTGGAAAGCAGCCAAGCAAGCCCGGTTCATCGCCGATGTGAGCAGGCCAGGTGATGCGTCATAAAGCCAGTCCGTATCGGTTCGTCGCTTCCAGTAGGGTATATCTTTCAAGTCTTTTTCAAGCAACGCTTCTGTGGCATCCGACTAGAAAAGAGACCGGAAGACTAGACCAGTTAACAGAGATACAATGTATTGAAAACTACACAACTGATGCAAAATATGAACCTGGAAACGAGCTCAAACCTATTCTGACAGGACAGACACGTACTTAGGCGGTTTGATAGAGACAGTTTGATAGATACAGTGCTCGGGCAATAGTGACTGCGGCAGTCTAGACGCATGGTACAGACATGGTCGGTTACTCAGTTGATCCCGCTCAGTAAACAGGTGCATTTGGCCCACAACTAGACAGAAAGAGTATACAGACACGATATTACACATGAATAACATAAGTAATATTGCTATAAAGCCCTGAAGCAAAATCGTACTCAACAACAGGCAGACTGTTGGTCGAACACGAGTGACCAATTAGGCAAAGACGAAAGGCACCAACAGCCAATAGTAATTCACAACCCACGAAAGACGGAGTGTCACTGTTTAGTTTATGACCTCAATTATGAACGTAACGCAGTTCTAGTGATGTTAGCGAAGAGAGGAATGTAAACGCAAACGGTTCATTGTATAAGAACACAGCGTGACAGAGAGACCGTCGCTTAGACCTGTTAGGGAGATAAGACTGACAGTGACAATCAACACGAATCGTGATTAGTATGCCTACTGCTCTGTATCGCGTCACCTTTTGCACTCTTCGGCACATATTTGCTGGAATATGCTTGAGACTGAATAAAGATTCCTAATTTCAGAAAAACCTGTAAACAATCGGTAATTTGATTTGTTGTTAATGTTTCGTTTCGGATACGGAAGCTTCGTCAGACCTGAGCAAGTGATACTTTTCCACCAAACACGATAAGCCTAGAGGGACTGACAAACCTTCAACCAAAGACGAATCTACGTTGGCGAATGAGTACTGACATTTTACAACTGAGTTCAGGCACAACTTATCAATAAAGGAGACGACTTATATTCACGTGACAACGAAACAAGCGAGTGCCAACATGAAATGGAAAAAAATGAGAGGACACTCAAGTAAATACACGGCTCACGAATAAAATGTCACCAGAGAAATTTATGTGCACAGTCTGCACTTTAACCCATACATTAGTAACATCCGAGTATCAAATGCAAATATGATTCACAATAAAGACAACAAGGCTGACCTTCTCTCTCTTGTCTTCGACATCCTCCGTTTCTGAGGAGGACTGGTCACGGTCAGTTTCTGCATGATCACTTTCATTGTCACCTGATTCCCAACCCCAATCAGCCTCGATATCACTATAGAAATCCTCCTCTTCTTCATCATTCTGTTCAAACTCATCCAACCAAGACACGGAAGTGAGTCGACGACCTTTGCGTCTTCTGCTGATCGCCTCCACTTTTGCTGTTAGATTGGTCAGTTCAGTTTGTTTTGAAGCTGTCGTGACCGCATGCTCCACCTCTTTCGACTCGGTCACGTGGTTTAGTTCGACGACCACTTCTTGCGCCGGACCAGAACACAACTTGGGAGCCTCCAAAAAGCGACAGTCTTCAGCGCATATCTCTTCCAAAATGAACAAGACACCTCGCATGGGTTCGCCACACAAAGGACCGTGCTCAGTGGCAAGCTGAAAACCACGAAGCAGGGCTTTCCCATAACTGATCAATGGCAAGGAAATTCCGCGATCTTTGGTTTTAAAGCGCTGTAAATTCTCACCACTGGAACAGACATTCTGTCCCCAGGCGGTAAAAACGGGGAAACAATCCGTTTGCAGTCGACTAAACAGCATGTTCGGACCGACTTGGTTAGGTCCCAGAGCCAAAAACGAGTGCGCCAACATCTTCCAGTCCAGATGTTTCGCGGATGAATCAGGCTGTTCGTCAGCCACAACAGAGCATAACTCGTTGAATTCGCGACTGAATTGAGAGACCAGTGAACCGTACTCGACGGACTAGTTAGGGCAAGGATAAGGAAAACATGAATACCATACAAGCTGTTCGTACTTGTGAGTGAAACAAGTGAAGTGGACGGCACACCTGGTTTCAGTATACAATAACCTACCTTGGTTTTGAATGCGCGAATCAATTGTGGGATCTTTCGCGATCCGCGGGACTCTGCCCAATGAACAAGCATTTCCGGAAGTGGATGTGCTGTGACGCGAACAAGTACCCGGGTTTGGGTTTTACTGTGGGGCAGCTGAAAAAAACCGACGGGACAGCCGCACAAGTCGACGTCAACACTGAGCAATTCACGTTTTGTTCGACTGCGATCAGGAAGTTCGTTTGTTTGGGTGGTCACCACGATAGACCGGTGACTTAATGTCTCTGAGGCAGCAGTGGACAACTTTTCTTCGGTCTGTGTACACGTTGTGTCACCAAGTAGAGCAACTGGCTCACCGGACATTTGCAGCAGTGACTTAGCTGAATTGGATACAGAGTGTTTATTTTGGTAGTAAACGTTTAGTTTGTGACAGATGGATTCCATTTTGCGACAGGCTTTTTCATAGGACTCATTGGCAATAGAAGACAGAGGACGGTCAGTTGAAGGAGAGGATTCGGTCACAGTCTCACGGAAAGGGACAACGAATGGTGAGATTTGGAGTTCTAAGTCGGGCGCAAAATATTTGTTTATATCCTCCAAACACTTCTGTAAATGTACTTCGCCTGCGGCCTTAATCAAATACTCTCCAGTTGGGGCAATGCTTACCTGGGAAGCAAAGTGCACACCAAAGAGCATCAGGTCAAACGACACAATCACAAACAACAAGAACCAACCATAACCAACAACGCTTAACACGCATTTGGAAAGCTGAAAATACAACTTTTAAAGATAACTCAAAGTAACCCTCCCTAATTATGTCCACAGATTAGACCGTGCTTGTGGCCAGAGAAATTCCATATTGAAATAAAGCAAAACTAACGTTAATTATAAAAGTTCAGAAGCGTCTGAGTGTACATAGCACACTGACTGCAACGTTTAGCCTGGTCGATCAAAGCTGTTTAACTAGTGAATAAAGGAATTGCTAAGTAAGTAACTTGACGGAAGGGGTATCAATCGACAGTAATGGACACGTTAGGGATTTCATGATTCGAGGTCATTCCCACCTTTCCCCTAATTATTGGCGATCTCAGTGATTAGAGTCCGGTACAAGGAGAACACAACTGGAAAACGGAACAAGCGATCAAAAATATCGCACACTGACGTTTTCTATTTGATTTTATGTTTGTATTTTTGACGTCAAAAATGATGCTCACACACAAATCTGACCATATGATTGTCTAAAGCAAACCCTTAGGACAGAGACGCGGATACAATTGCAAAACGCATCGTCGAAGTATAGTTCTAACAAGCAATTTAGTATCGCACATTGCGTTGGGTGCGGGGTAGTGCACAGGAACAAAACGAGTGAACAATTACACACGCCACAGATAACCGAAAAACTAAAGTGAGAAGTTCAACTGAGCAAAACCTGCTTTAATACCCCTATACTCAAACACTGATTGTTGTTCACTGAAAAGAACACATTAGGAGTTCCAGAAAATTCGCCAATGGAAGTCCCATCCTATGCGTAAATTCCGAGCTCACATATCGGATCAAGAGAAAGTTGTCCACTCAACCGAAAACCAGCATTCGGGGAAGACGGAAAAATGGAGCAATCAACCGTGACGGAGCGTACAGTGTTTAGGTGATGCGACCGTTTAACTGACAAAAGGTCATGAATCAAAACTAGACTAGTTTGGTAGCAACTTTAAGGCCAGCAAAACAACCTAAAACGATCTACCTCTGCACAAGGATCAGCCCGATCCAGTAGACGCAATCCGCGTTCCAGACGATAAACATCCTCCGGATTGGCCGCGGATGCCGGTTCGACAGCAACCGATATAACCGGAGCCCCGTGCCACACTGCTAAACCAGCAAGCGGCAACACCGAAGCACTAACTGGCGCATTCAAGACACCACTTTGTTCCACGCCGGCGACTAATGAAAGACGGCTGACTAACATGCCAGATTTAGGCAGAAAACTGATCAAATCGGGGCCTGTCAAACCGACAATATTCCCAGAGGGAACGGGTCCGGTGGCTTCCTGCAGATCGTGCTGACCACCGAGACATCGTAACACACTCACAATGGCTGCCACATACACGTGACGCAAAAACATGCCTCTAGAGCACAGGCCACCGCTTGAACCACCAACAGAACCCGAACGGGAAAATGCCGCAATGGAAGACGCGACTGGACTGGAAGCAAACGGTTCATCTGGTTGAGTCAGCAAAGAACCAGGAGCTGTAGGCTCACGATCTTCTTCATCGGTTCGCAGGCGCAATGGCCCGATGGGGAAATCGGCCGGATCTGCATCCAACAGATAAGAGGGAACCTGAATAAACGGTAGACGTCATTTATTATTCCAACGGGCTACATTCAAGTACTTTATGTCCGAATGAAAAACTAACCAGCCATATATCGAGACATTTTTTTGTTAAGTGAGAATACTCAAAATGTGTGCCAATAAACTTTTTATTTGTTCCAACCCACGAGGCCAAAGGTTGAACCGGTACCGCAAATGCTCAAAATAAAATTCCATCGCTGGTTCTATCCAGACCTTCACGTAGGTTTAGGTGAGTCTAGATTCAGTTCGTGACAGGAGGATTAACGGCCTGAAGTTCTGTCAAGATGATGAGTCCAGATGCGGACTAGACAATCAATCCCTTAATGAAAGCCTGAAACTTGCTAGAGAAGAAATAAGATCAATTACTCATGGATTCTAAGGACTACGGTACACCAGGATGTCGGCAAGTGTCTGAAACCGGTGATATGGGTGAAAATTGGACCCCGGTAATCAACGCACATCGAGTCAAAATCTTGTTGAACCGTGATCATACTTAGTCACTGATGGTAATTGACCAATGCAGTAGACGATCAGCACGTATACGGACTATATGAACCAGCTAAGATTGGAGATAATCGAAAGAGCTAAGTATGAACAGAAGCGTACACAACGAAAACATGACATCACATACTCGAGACAGACTATAAAAGTAAACGTAACCGACGTATTCAACTTTCTGTCACGAGTCAGAAGTAGAGGCATTCCACACATTGGCTGAACATATGCCTAGGTGGTTGATACGCGCCATGACGCAACGAACATTGGCAACAGAACGACTGAGACGAAATCCGACCTCATCCATCACAAAGCACGTCATGGAAACAGGTCACGTTGTTGACCCGGCCAACTCGTTTCAAGTTCTGTTACGTAATAAGAACCCCAAGTTGCTTGCTTTCTCCGAGGCGATGTTGATCAATACTCACCGTCCGGCTTTGTGTGTGCATAAACTGTTGACTCACGCAGTTTGTCTGCCCTGGAACTGACGACAGTCTTTGTTTCATGTAAACCCAATGGTTGAATGTTTTTGATTGTGTTGCTAACCGCATGTCCTATATATTCTAATGTTTTACGTTCGTGACTGAAGAGAGTAAACGAAATGTTAACATCTCGCGATGTATGTCTTCTATCGTTATTGGTGAACTGGATCAAGGGAACTTAGTGTTTTAAAGAATCATTAATCAAACGTACCAGCACCTCTTAGCGTGCTCAGAAACAACTTAGATTGACGCTCCAGTTGATGTGGTAGTTCAGCATGATGTAGCAACGAGGAATTGGCAATAAGTGCCAAATTGCATGTGCACAGCCGTTACGACCTTATCCGTTACCCGTTGTGATTACGTTTCATTACGGCCTAGCTGCATGTGTGTGTGCACTCGGATTGCCCGAAACGCTGATGAGAAATGCATTGCATAATTTACGCCTTTGGATTACTTCGCAAAACCCTCGGACAGGATAAGTTGTTTTATGGTCGAACATCTTTCTTGAATAAAGAAGACAGTAGGCTGATATTGCACGATTCATGTCCGGACAAATTTCGATGCATCTTTACAAGTGCATACTACAGATCATTTATATATCAGTATGAAAAAGCGAACAAGATACTAGAGAAAGTCAATTGTCAAAGAGCACAATCATTGTCACTACCAAGGTAGCGACAACCCTACAAACGGTTGTTTCTGAAAACACAACAACCGTTACTCTAAACGGTTTATTTCAAGATTTAAACAGCCCATCGACATAGGAATTCGACCCGATACAGCGTCCAAAAAACTAGTATTTCTTCGTCTTCCCTTTAAGTGTGATGATGTATGCCAAATTATTCACCGTCGTCTGGTTGGTTCTATCGCGAAAACATAAAATGCAGTTGTCCCAGTGATTCTGTTCAGAACACCCTGTGTGCAACAACCGGTACCCGGGTCAGCCAAATCCAAACTTATCTATGAATATCGATGTAGATGCGGTGCATCCTACATAGGCAGGACTGGGTGCCAGTTGCGAACCAGGGTCATGGAACACATCCCGAAATGAATAAAAAAAACAGGTCACGCAAACACATGACGTCAAAGCCCCGGATAGAAACAAACAGCATGCATAGTCTATATTCTAGTGACGCAACACCAATGTGATCCCACAACGGCGCGTTATCTACTCAATGTCACACAGGCGAACACTACGTTATGCTGAAGCGATTGCAATCCGAAAGTTCAAACCCGTGTTGTATGTTCAGGAACAAATGTTTGTAGGGTTGTCGCTACCGTGGTTGTGACAATGATTGTGCTCTTTGACAATTGACTTTCTCTAGTAGCTTATTCGCTTTCTCATAGTGATATATAAGTGGTCTGTAGTATGCACTCGTAAAGATGCATCAAAATTTGTAAGGATATAAATCGTGTAATATCAGCCTACTTTTTTCTTTATTCGAGTTTTTGACGGGAAAAATGTTTCGAACATTTTCCTAGTGATGAAAGAATGATCAACTGGGATACTCTCAAATGCGGTGACCAAACGGATATTGAGGTCTGTTCTGCCAAACATCACAAGATGGGACTCTTTTGGGAGGATGCATTCCGAACCCCGGTCAGTTCTTCCAGGGTAAGTGTGCGATCATGTTCTATCACCTTATTATGTAACGTACATCGTACCGTCGGAAGATTGAGCGCTGCCATAGACTGGATGTGTCTTGACGTTTACGGGCGGCTTGCAGACAAAAGTTTGGGAATTTATTTGACGAGCTATTACTTCGACATTTCAAGAAACAGTACGACGTTTGAAGTGAATAGGATTTCTTAACGACACCACTAAAGTATGCGCACGTGATGCCGACTTTGTGGAACTGTTTAAGAGCTTTGCAGCAACTTTTGGAAGACTGCGAAAAAGTGAGGGAACAAAACAAGTGCGGACTTATGTAGTGGATACTTGTCCGGGCAGTGTCTAATTTCTCGAAAAACACTATTCGCTTTTTAAAAGGTGTAAAGCATTACTGTTTCAAGTAAATTTCAAATTACACACGGACAATGGAGCCTTTGCTTTTCCCGAACATTCTCGAACCTTAGTTACCACTTTTGGCATCATGCCTGTATGCTCGCCTCCTGACTGGGGCTTCGCTGTATTGACCGAACTTTTAATCGGCCCGTTTTTTGAAGTTGCTTTCTTACTGGTCACGAACCCTATAAACATGAACAAGTTTGTGACCATGGTGTCTTCGGATTGAGCGACACAAGTGAGCTCTGCTTGAAAGCCAGTGTTCTTCCTATCTTCATAAGTTAGCTTTGGGTGGTTGGGTTAGCTAGGAAGTTTCGGGATGACCGCGTAAACCCCTTCGTCCGTTGTTCTGTTATGCGGTATGGTCAACTGATGCAGTTATAGACCGTAGACCCTGTCACAGCAATGATGAATCTTAAAATGGGATGACGAGAGGTGGGAAGTGACTATAGGCGAACCCCAAAAATGTGAGCCTCAGCTTTTGTGAAAACATTATTCACACAGCATACTGTGGCATAAGGCCACCCCAAAATACTTGAAATGACGACCCTATGGGGCCAGGCGCACTCTGAATATGCAACTGCACGTGCCATTGATGACGACTGTCATTACTAAGCAGGAACAAAATAGTTGCACATTTTGACAATTAATGGACAACTCAAGGTCTTTTCACCACCTGTTCAATACCGAGGAAACCGCACAGCGACAGACGAATTACAAGCACCAAAAAAATTCCCAAAATAGCGTCACCTGCATATTTGACAAATGTAGCTGTTTCACTCACTCATTAATGGTAAGGATACCAAAGATGACAGGATATCACCCAGGGGTACATCAGGGTTAGTTGACAGATGAGAGGACAAAATGATGTTAGTGTATATCTACTGTATTCTACTGAGGATATGATCATCCAGTAAACCAAGTAAATATGGCAGAATACTGTAGATATGTAATAGCCAAAAAGATAATACTCAGCTGCCGTACTTGAAGCCATCATTACAATCCAAAAAACAGAATACAACTTTTATCTAGTGTTGATTACATGAGATAGACACGGCCAGTGAAAGCTTACAATTTTGGCCTTGAACACTGGCAAGTATACTGACGAACGTCTGTAAGGATCAACTGGGAGTACAAGTTTTGTGACAAATGGACACAATTTGGAAGATCTGTTTTTAGGAGCCTGATCATCCGTGCGGCCATCCAACAGTTTTAAATTTTTGTGAGTGAAGACCTTGTGTAAATAAAACAATTAAGGACTGTGAAAGTATATTGGTGTAATGTTTGGGAGCAGCTGTGGATAGTCTGTCTGATCCAGCTGCTTTGTTAATCCTTAAATCCGGAAGCTCAATACGGGGTTCTTCGACATTGATTTCACCGGTGTTTCACATACACTAAATGCATAATATGGTACTGATGAAGCAGTTGTTGGTACCGCTCGAGGGAACAGCGAACTTAAGATTCAACCCTTCGATGTCAGCACTGAATGCTTTCACACAGAGCTAGTTCCACTCAGCCGTTTCGAAATCCTCCATATATCCCGGCAATTCCGGATACCGGGAAGTGTACCGAAATACACGTTCAATCGGTTCAGTTTTACTGTAAAGAATCCCCACACTTAATTACATGATTTCCAGTATACATTCTTTTTCTGCCGCCCCAGTTATTCAGTTTTGAATGTACAGCAGGAACAGTAAACATCGAGACAGAATTTAATGTAGGATACCAGGTGGTTCCAGTGTATTGATAGGTCAGAATCAGGGATTACTTGAAGGTTTGTGATGGTAACCATTCATTGCTTCATTGCAGGCTATCTGTCTAACATTGTTTACGCCGTTTGATGACTCAACTTGCCGTAAACTGGCAGACGTACTTCCATAAGCGTACCAACTGGGCATTCTAGTGATGCATGTTAGCAAAAGTGAAAACATCTGAGGACTATTGTCGAAAATCACGTGTAAGTTAAACTCCACTTCTGTCGCAAAACATAGCGTTATGTAAATTGGGTGTTAGGAAACTGATGTCGAAATGTTTAAAGTACGCGAAAATATACATAAATTTAGGTTTACTACAGTGATCATTGCAGTTGTGAAAAAACCAGCGAATTTATCCAGTTCAGAGATGAAACAGTTGGGCGTTTAGTGACTATCAATCAGGTGTGGATAACAAAGAGTTAAAAAGTTGGGTGTCTACTGGTAAATCGATCAGAAATAACAACATTGTGAGCAGGTTGTAACACTCTGCGTTTCAACCACCTCGGGTGAACTTCCTCACGAGTGTTGTAATCGAAATCACATTCTTTTTGTTGATGTGGTTTCGAGTGCAACACTCCCGAGGAGAGTCATCCGAGGTGGTTGGAACGGAGAGTAATACAAATTGCTGGTAACGTTATGTTATTCTCAATCGATTTACCAATTACGTGTTAAACACGACGCCCAAACTGTGACTTTATTCAAACTAAATTGGGTGATTACGTTCTACGGATATGCGGTGAATCTATCTGGTTGTAAACTCAAATGTTTTGCAAGTCGAAGTGCACTTATTGACGGTAATGTTACCACCATCACCACAGCAGCCAACAGCCTAACCAGACGGTACTGTGGCTCGTGCCACCGCTCGCCCCGACAGTGACGTGGAATATCCTTGAGGAGAGCATTGCTGAGAAGGTTGAAGATTAATAACAGAAGACTAAGCAGAAGAATTAGAAATGGTGTGAAAGCGGGTAAGCCATTGGCTGAAGCACACTGCCATCTCGGATAGCGAGAATAAAGACATATAGGCAAACATATGTTTTCGATAATTCATCTTCAGGCCAGTACAATTATGTAGGGAGTGAGTAGAGTTAGATCGAGATACCGAACGGATTTATTACAGAGAAACGAGGTCAATGGCCAGTCAATTGGCGATGGCTTGACTATGGAGCACATAGACTCATTGAGGATGCTTCAACAGAATCCAGATATCCTCCTCAGCAGACCAGATAAAGGGGCTGGAATTGTCATCCTGAACAGAAGCGATTATATCGAAAAAGTGAATGTTATTCTTGCAGACCAGACCAATTTTCGTAGAGTTGCCAACGAAAGGGACAAAACCGAGTATGCCGAACAGCAGATCACCAAGTGTCTTAAGTCATTAAAGGACGAGAAGCTGATAACCCCCGCGACTTATGAGCAGCTACGACCACAGGGTTCTACTATACCACGTCTCTATGGGCTACCAAAAGTCCACAAACCTGGTGTACCGGTTCGTCCAATACTTGATATGATTAATTCGCTTTACCATTCAACGGCAAAGTAGCTAGTGAAATTGCTGGAACCCGTCCGAAAGGCGACTGCCCCGCTCAGTCTATGTGATACGTTTGAATTTGTTGATTGCATACAGAACGTTAACATGACATCACAGAAATCATGCTCATTGGACGTAGTGTCTTTATTCGCAAACGTTCCGTTACTAGAAACTGTCAATTTTATCTGTGACTACGTGTCCGAGAGCGGAATCGACATTGGGTTACCAGCAATGAAATTGAAAGAACTTCTGCTCCGTTGCACTCCTAATATACAACTGATGTTCAACGGTGTGCTATATCGGCAGACAGATGGCGTAGCAATGGGTTCCCCGCTCGGACCTTTACTAGCCGATATATTCATGGGAAAGCTTGAACGCACCGCGCTTCAACCCACCATCAGTCGTTTCAGTCAATACCACCGATACGTAGACCATATATCTATCGTAGCCAATTCGGATACTAATATGTACACGGTACTTGGCACACTCAATCGTGCTCACCGGCCAGTTCAGTTCACACATGAGGAGGAGACCGAAAACGACATCTTTCCTAGATGTTCGTTTGCATCGACGAATAGACGGAACTATTCAGCGTACGGTTCATCGCAAGAGTACATGGACAGGTCAGTACACAAACTTTCACAGTTTTGTACCCCTAAAACAGAAGAGGAATCTTGTGCGCTGTCTGACTGATAGAGCATATGAAATTTGTTCAGCGGATACGCTAGAAAATGAACTCAAATTCATAAAGAACGTACTTCAAGATAACGGCTACCCGGAACGATTTATCGCCAGAAACATGGTCAGAATATCACCTAAACCTGAAGTGCATGAAGTAAGAAAGAAACTCGTGTTCACTCGAGTGCCTTTCAAAGGTGATAGTGCCGCAGAATGGTTGACAAATAGGCTTAATCAAACAATCAGCAGGACCTACGCTACTAGTGAACTCCACATTCAATTCTCCACATCCCCCATCCTCAGGTTTTATAACAAAGATAGACTGACAGTTCAGACCTCATATATGTGTATCTACTCATTCACTTGTTCCTATGGAGCAGGTTATATCGGTCGAACGTCAAGACAGCTTTCGAAACGAATCCGAGAACAACATCCACGATGGCTGGGACACGGGGAATCACGATCAGTCAACAGCTCTATTCTCACTCATCTGGTTGAAAGCGGGCATCAGGCGAAAACTGACGTATATCGCGTGCCAGGTAACCGATCAAAAGCTGTCGGAATTAGAACACTTTGTACTGCCGAGGCTATCGGAATCAGGCTGATTGACCCGATATTACGTCATCAAAAACGGTTCGTTCAGACGCTGCACCTACCATGGCCAAAAATCCATCGGATCGATGGCCAACCGGCGCGGTCAAACCAATGGAAAAGCGTGACGTAACTGACCAATCAAGCCATCGCCAATTGACTGGCCAGTGACCTCGTTTCTCTGTGATAAGTCCGATCGATATCTCGATCTAATTCTACTCACTCCTTATATAATTGTACCGGCCTGAAGATGAATTATCGAAAACATACGTTCGCCTATATGTCTTTATTCTCATTACCGTAATGGGCATATTTGAAACGTTGAGATCTCGGATAGCGTTTGTAATCAGCGATTTCAGTGCTCACGGGGATCCCAGCCAAGCAGGCGACACCTAACTGCTTTGCTCCGTGGAACATTCGGGGTCTTCACATTTCGTGACCATGTTGTTGCTTGGCCACCACGTGGTTTCACCCAACTGTTGTTGGAAACAGTATATAATGTCCGATACAGTAATCGGTCAAATGGCATAGAGTACGCGACCCAACTATCACAGGTAGTGCAACGTGGTCAGTCGACCAATTGATGACGTACCCCGAGCGTTTCAGAATACGCGACGGCAGTCGACTGTGTTGGTCACGCGATCAGTCCACTTGGTGTGGCGGAGACAGAAAGTACACAAGTATTATATATCCTCCCTTTTAGCGATAGCCGGACGGTTTTTCGACGCCACAGATGACGCAGACTGGCAAAGGCAACTCGTGCCTTTGCTATCCTCGCTGATACCTCATCAGCAATATTACAGGCCGACGAGATGATGCTACTCAAGTGGTTGAAACTGTCCACAGTCTCGAGCGGATTACCTGCAACGAAGAAAGTATGAGTGGAAATGGACCCAGTCTTGAAGAAGTATTTTACACGTTGAAGGTGCAAATCGCATTCTATACAAACCAACCCGGTCACTCACCCTGTCCATCATGAGCTGCACGTTTTCGGTAGAAGGGCTAAACAAGAAATTGGTATCCACATATTCCAGATCGGTCAGCCGAGCGCCAGGAAGAAGCTCAACACAAACTCACTGGACAGTGCACCTTCCAAAATGTCGTCCATGACAAAACTGAACAATAAGGAGAAAATTAGACACCCTTTACGAACACCACTAGAAGCAATGAACGCCTGAGGCATTTGCAGAGTGAATACCCAGTGATCTCAACAGATTCACGTATTGACCTGGTACTCCCTTGCGAAGAAGACAGTTAGAGAGGACTTCACAAGGAACTAAGGGGAAAGCAGCCTTTAAGTTTAAAAAGACCAAGACCACTAACTGCCTATATGATTGCCGATGTTCCGAAATCCGTCGCACGGTAAAAATGTGAACAACGCATCTTCGACCGGGAATTACTGTTGACAGGGATCAATCGCGAAGTACCTCTTCAGTTTCCCGAACTGTTTAGAGGAGTCTTGTCAGTTCTGATATCAACCTCTCCCATCCATCCTTGAAAACAGGAGGAAGAGAAGGCCTGATCCAGGAGCCTCGTTGCGCTTCAATAACTTGAGCTCCATGGTCATTTCTACTTCCGACAAAAGGCCGTCTGAAATCATTCCAGTCCCGTCATCCACATGGTTTAGTTGAAGCCAACTGAACCGTTCTTCAAAATGTTCAGCCTATCCTCCAATTCGGCGCGATTGAACCATCTTTTCCAAATAAGACCTCGTTTAACCGACTCGACAACCAGTACAACCACGAATTAGGAAAAAAGTCTTCTATCCCCATATGAAAAGGCTCTTTCCATCTCTTTCGACTGTTCAACTAAGTGGTGCTCGTGATCTTTACACAAGCCTTTGGTCAGCTTGCGCTCAAGTCCCCGACGACCGTCATTATCTTCAGAACCAGATGGAATCGAGGGACGCTTGTTCATGGGGTTTATCGACGTGACTGAAATCGAGTTCCGTCGCAGTCGTACGGCTCCTTCGGAACATCTCTTCACAGCGTGCTTTCACAGCTGCCGTGATTGGTTCCCATTGTCTGTTAGGTTCCCTCGCCTGACTCGGTAAGCATTATTGACACTCTCCACGCTCGAGTGCCAGGTAAGCATCTTGCATTTACGAGTGACCTCTGGGCACATGGGAAAAACGAAATGTACACGCACAACAGCATGACCCGAGACTAGTTGGCTGCTTCAAAATGCACGACAGTCTACAACAGAGGAACACCGCGTGTAACTGATGGTTATATGGTCGAGCAGTGTCCACGGCTGAGAAGCACAGAGAGGACTCCATATAACACAGTGCCTCTAACCTGTATTAGAATGCGGTGTTCGAAATATGCAGACCATGAGAGGTGCACAGATACAGCAGTCCTTCGTCAGGACACCAAACATGTCTCCCACCCACTTCTATGCAGAAAGACAACCAAGCTGAACATTAAAATCGCCCGCTAGTATGATTATGTCTGAGTGTTTAGTTTGCCTCAGAAGGTCAACGAGGAAATCATAGAACGCATTCTTGGTAGCATTCGGACAGCTGTCCGTTAGAGCATACACCAACATAGTGAAAATAAGTTTATCTGATTTGCGTTGACAGAATTCAACCGAGGTATTGAATTTGACAGTAAAAAAACGACGGTTTACGGGTATCCAATCGAGTAAACATTGCTCTGCTCGGGAATTCAGTGTGATTCCCACTCCAGCTCGACCGCGAGATTCAGCTTCGGCGTCTCCAGAAACCCCGAGACAGAAGCGCTTGGATCGGCAGTTGTCTAGAGGTAAGTTCAAATGGATAACTGTGCTAGAATCGTAGACTCGCGTGTCCGACACACAGCACACATCAAGCTCCAGACTTGAGAGAGTATTTGTCAGGGCAGCTTGCTGACTGACTTGTCGGAGAGTGCGGACATTGAAGGCGCCAATGTTTACCAGTTGTCTTGGCCTCAGAAAACAATTATCGCCCGAAGGCACATGAAAGGCAGAGGAAATAGGGGGTAAAACAGTAGGAGAAAGTCGTGATCGGTTAATAATGTCACTGTCGAGAGAACGATAAGTTCTGATACTTCCCGGTCGTTTATGCCGCGGAAGGGGGTTGATTTGAGTAACCCTATATCGAGTTTCTGACTCGAAGGTCTGAACTGGGTGACAACAGGATACAGGGTTTTCCTGGCGGACCCTACCCGGCGCCCATGACTCAAAAGTCTGATTCACTTAGCAATGAGATGTTTGCCTAGCCCGAAGACATAGTGAATAGGACATTGATGTCTGCTTCTGAGCACTGCTACGAGCAGTGAGTGTACACCAGGCTTCTGGGTGACATCAGATCATTTTCGACCGTATTGGACAGTATGCCGGCAATCACGGTCAACTGTTGGTCGATCGGAGTGCTGTTTATTTGAGGATACCTTTCCTAACCTCATTCTTCCTGATACAGAGAACTGCAGTGACAAGGTTGCATTTGAAAAGACCGGAGTCATAGTCAGCTAGACTAAAACAGCACACAAGCCCGCCAACAGAGCTAACGTAGCAGTATGGATTAGCAGTTATGTTTTGTGTTTCGCAATGATCCTATCCTAGTGGCATTCGATGAGATCCGATTAACACCCGCATAAACATTACTCCTTCTGCATGGTGCCACACGGTTGGTGGTCTCCGCCCCCGGATTAGTCATGTTACAGTGACTGGAACAAAAGAACTTACGCTCATGAACATCACTACAAGCAGTTAGCATCATACCACTTGCGGCTCTACTCACATACCTCACGCCCAGTGCCAACCGGAAGAAGTAAAATTGGGAGGTACTATACGTCTTCGCTAACATACCTTTCTATTGTGAGGGCAACTCTAGCTCCGATTTTCCAATTATAAGGGTCATGCGTCTATAAACTCTATGTTCACGATAAACCGCCGGGAACTGTGGTATATGTAGCCCATTTGAAAGTTCCCGAACTAAAACACGAAATCCAGAAGGTTGCCAGCAAAACGTACCGGATTCTCACGCGAACTGACAAACTGTACATTAATGTGTCACAATAAACCAAACACCCATTTGTATCTGCAGAGCGATTTTTATTTTTATTAGCTAACAACACTTTACTTTTGCGCAGCAACGCTTTCGTATCATTTTTCGAAAGTCGTTCAAACTGAGTAAAGTGACTCTGTAACACAATACAGAACTTGTGCACACCGGTCTGCTTTTCTCGCTCTTTGTACAATCGCTTGACAATACCAGACGGATCTTTTGCCCAATATATGAGCTCCGTCGTATAATGAACATCACTGCAGCCTCGACTGCACTTCAACAATCCAAGATAACTTCACGACACACGTCCATCTCGGATACTGATAATTTGGAATGTTGTGTTGGTCATGCCGAATTTCTGTGAGTCCAACTGTTAATTAACATAACTTGTCCGTATTTCGTGACTTGTGTTGCATCCGATCATTTTTGTTATTACTGATAGTCCTGTGGAAGTACACCTGTATTAACGTAGGTTATTCAGTAGTTTACACCTGACCACTACATACGTAGTTATCTTGGTCATAGACCCACCTAGGTGAATTCGGTTGGACAATTGTTTCAATTCTAGAAATCCACATATGGCTCGTCAATTAAAAACCAGCGATGGTTTTGTCTTTACCCCTATACCAACCTTAATGTATGAGTTGAGATTGCAAAGCTACATATCGATATTATGAGCAGTCAGTTACAGTGTGCTTTCTCTAAAGATCCGATTTTCCCGTTGGCGAAATTTGTGATCTTGAAATTTCCTGAACTCTCAAGGGTTACGCATAGGTTGTTTTCCTCGGCGGGTCACACTACCTTCTCAGTAGGCTGCTAGGTACCCGCTGTTCGTCCTTATCGATGTGAACACTAAACAATTCCGCGCAGAGTGGTCGCTGTGTATAATCCCCTGCAGTTCTGGTATTCCTTACTGACGACCTTCGAAAAACTGCAAAAATACCCGTCCTTTGCCTCTCACATACTGAGTGCTCTTTCCTAGGCGTGAGCCTTAAAAGTTTCCGAGCTTTCATCTGCCAAGTGTCTTTTTCTTATAAGTTAGGTTGACGTGAGCTTCGAGCTTCGTCAGATCCGAAAGCCTTAATTCACTGACAATCATGCAGTCACGTAGCATTCGAAATGGGGGTTTGCTTGAACTTGCCTAGACGAGTGCACAGTAAACTGGTAAAGCCGAGGAATGCCCGATCCCAGTCGTTTCTTTTGGCGACTAATCATTTAATAGTTGTCCGGTTATTCCGTTTGTTCAATCCGTTTACCTTTGGGGAACGACACGTCGTCCAGTTTTGCATGCTTCTCAACCTTCCCAGGTAGGTTCAATGTTCTACACTTTAGAAGCATGTACACTCAGTAGCACTGGGCACAAAGTGATTTGTTGTTATGAAGAAAGGTCCCATAATGTCAGCCTCTGATGAAAGAATCGGCAGCGTTGTACCTTGTGCACTTCGGCTGTTATTTGGAACGTGGGACTGGCGTGGCTTCTGCATCTAATTTCCAATTAAGATCCCCAGATTCGTTTATATGAATCAACCTCCCTTGTGAACGGCGCACTTTTTTAGCTTCTTCATTCTCGGTCACCGATAAATGCAGTAGTGAGTCGAGTGTATTTTGGAGTCTTCGATCTTGGCACTGCAACAACATGAATACTACAGTATCTTGTGTGGAAAGCAAGCCGTTGATTTCGAGAATAAGTTTTGGAAATTCGTTTTCCTCAATTGTCCGTAATAACCAGTACATCATGGGGTATGTTGTCCTCAGCGTGTGCGTTTGTGGGATTACAGGCTTGCAGAATTGTCGGGAATGTCAGCCTTTTTCTCATATCTTTCATCATATATATAAGGGATAACTGAGAAATAAGCGAGGCTTTTCGGCGAATAAGCAGTCGGGGATAATCAGCAGTAGTACTACCAGTGCGTAGTAGACTCGCGGTTAACATCCGGGTCTCCTACAAAATGCCACATAAGTTGTCTGACGGTATGGTGAAATGAAGTGGGTTACCCCACCATAAAAGGGGTTCAGCTGCCCTGGCGGGGGCACGTGGGCTCCTGGACAGCATACCGTCCGTCTGCCGTGCTACTGTCATGACGTACCGACATCTGCAGTCTCCGCCAATCAAGAACAAATCTCGGTGAACGCGTACAAATCAGTTCGGTGAGCACCGGCCTAAACAGGTAAGTAAGGTGTGTCGGATACATTAAACGACGGAATCACATTCGAAGGGAGTATGACCCAATTTTCTCACCAGCCCCCGGAAACAACAGGTGTTTCACAACAGTCCTGTCGGTCTTGGACTCCATGGCTGGACGGATCTACCGCATCACATCTGCCTTCGTTGGTGAACCCTCTAACTGCTGTGCTTTTTCTGTTGCAACCTCATACAGATGCATTGGGTATCCTGGGCATTGGGTATGGATTAAACCACCACTGGTCACCGGCATTCAGTGGACTGCGAACTCCGTGGTTCGCCCCACTGCCCTGTGGGTTGGAGTTATTTTGAAACAACGGCTCCGCGTGGAGCTTCTCAAGCCAATTCCCTTTTTTCGACCTGGTCAACCGAGAAGTATCCTGCCCTCACAGTTATGAGCTCAAACTAACAATAATCGTGAATTTTGTCTTGTCTTCCTGTCACGACTTCTCGGCCGGGGGGGTCGGAGGTCGACTTTGCTCCTGTTTCATTCTACAGTACCAAACCAATTTGTTGCATTTTCCTTCCGTTCGTCGATTACCTAATATCGTTTTCGTGCACACACAGAGACTTACCTAATTAGCCGCTCGCGGCTCTGTGCCGATAACGATCTGTATTTGACAAGCACTAATTTGTGACGTTCTAAGTGTAAATGGATCACCTGGTGACGTTCATCGCCGAGTCAATCGTGGACAGAGACTGATCACATAACACTCAGCAAGAGACCAGGTGTTGGTGAGGTGATCTGCTAAGCCAATAACGAGCTTATCCACAATCTGCAACGACGCTTGAGACGCTGGGCTCAGCAATTCCACCAGCCATCTGTGCTACTGATTATGCCTTCGGGATTTGCCTGTTGGCGTTTTCCCGCCGTCGGAAACGGAATCCTCACTTGGGATCAAGTCCGTCAAACAGCACAAAGCATCGGGACCAGATAAACTCACTCCTTCCCATTTTTAGGTGGAGGTGCAGCCTTAGTTTAAAAGTTGACGGCTCTGTTCCAGAGAAGCTGGGTCGGCGAAGTCGCTTCAAATGATCAGGGTTTGGCCAATATCATCCCCATTTTCAAAAAGAGCCCAAACGTTTCGTCTGTAAATCACAGACTACTTAGCTAGATTCCTATCGCGTCTAAGCTGCTTGTAGCCATTGTACTTCGTAGACCAAGCGGAATGTGCGGACAGTATATTTGTGGGGGAACAAACTTGGTTTCGTCCCTGTTATGGTTACACGGATCACATCTTTCCACTGACAGTTGCATGAACTCCGCCATTCATACAGAGGGTGACAATTGTTCTTAGACATCAGCAGGACTTTGGATTCAGTAGACAGCTGTACTCCAGGAATGTCTATTGAAAAGCACTGTGTCCGAGAAGTACGCCAATACCGGTAAAGCAATTTACTGACAGACCTCAATCCGAGTTAGGGCAACGCATCGCCGACTTTTAACATCTCAAGCGCAGTGTGGCAAAGTTGTTCAGCCATCCCTCCTCTATGCAACTTTGTAGCAGACGACAGCACACAGTGTGCCCTGACAGACAGCGAATATGATGATGCCAGAATGGTCCCAGACACACCACTTTGAGACATAGAGTATGCAAACAGTGTCGCTCCAGTCTGCAAGGGTGCATATGAGTCCAAAACATCTTAGATACATTAGGGGCGTCAGGGCTCTGAGTATGTTCTCATCCTTAGTGGAGAGCATTAGAAATAGTCGAAACGTCTAGGTATCTTGGGAGCCGTAACAGCAATGATGAAATGTATGATGAGATCACAGATCGTATTGTAAATGTTCGAATGGCATTTGCCAGCCTATATCATCCGTGGCACCAGTTTGGGCTCAGTCTTTCCGTGAAAGGCCGAGTGCACAATGCCATTGTAAGAGCGGTCCTATTGTACGGCACCGAAACATGGTACATCTGAGCAAGGAACGCTTATAGAGTAACCGTTTACGACTATCGGTGTGTTCGAAGCATTAGCGGCGTGTGGTGGGAACAATATTTCAGTGTTGACAAAATTCGCCGACATGTTCTCGCAACGGATAGGCTGTGTCAATCCCTGAGGACAACGATCTCGTCTCCCAGGCTTCGTTGGCTTTTCACATTTTAGGAATACAAACTCACCGCCTGCTACACCGTGCTTTGTTCACGAGTGATAGGATAGCCTGGTAGTCAGCGCGACTTTGTTTCGGGATATGAAGGCAGTCACTCTGGAGCGTGCTTCAATAGGGCGCTCCCGGCTTCCTTGCTGAGGTCCGAAGGACAACGAACACATTTGGTTGAGGATGCTGTCTGGCATAGTGAACAGCGAAAGTCAGTGGTGCTCTGTTTGCGAATCTGTGTGCATCGGCATACTTTTTCATTTTCCCCTAACGTCTTTTTTTAAGTTACACTGTACCCTTTTTCCCTCATATTGTGGCACGTTTGCCACTCCATGTGGTTTTCACATACTAAATGTGCAAACAACAACGGCAAATTACAAGGACAATCAGCCTATGCAATTGCATCTATCTTCACCACATCACTTCCTTAGAATCTTGCAGGAAAATTCGAGCGTCCCTGCCCTCGAATGGCTGCCGAAAAGACATTTACATCCCCAAACCGGTCACGGCACTGAATGTTATGTCCTAAAAGCTACATGCATCACCGGATAGTTTTTTTTAAACTGACAGATACTACACGTAAATGCACTGCGACGAACATAACACTTACTTGCATATGCAGCGTTTGCGTTGGTCGTAATCCAATTGCAGTGTAGTCCACTGGACAATCATCTTAGTTCCAGACATCAGTCGATGGTTTCCCAGGTCCATGTGGGTTGTGAGTTTGCCCCTACCTTACGCAAACCAGAGAGGTAATACCCATTGTATGCACTCAGACCGAATACGACTCAGGTTGTAGGTAGTCCATTACAGCATTATGTGAAGAGTACAAATGGGAACACAAGCGGTGCAGTGAAGACAACTTACTATGACACGAGATCAAGCATAGTACGGCTTTGATAACCGTGTCACACCTGTCCCAGATGCTTTCGAGCTGGGACGGTAAACGCAGATTTGAGCACGAGCCAATAAAAACGCACTACAGTCTATTATCTTTACTAAGTCGATAATGAGATGAAGGAGATGGCCAAAATGATTACCAGAATTATCAACGGTGGGAAAAAGTACACCCTATTCAAATACTTGAAAGACGGGTTAAAACATGGACTACCAGTGGACGGTGAGAATGTATAGAGATGTGACAGGGAAACAACGTAAAAATGTGATGAAATGCCAGATAACTGTTATCCTTATTAGACACAAAATTATCATCACATAGATACCGCCCGCTTTAGAAATTCTTGTGTAACACTCAGAAATGGATAGAAAGTCTGAGCGCGTGGCAACCGCGTGAAGTGAAAAGTAAACAGATTGATAATCTGTTGAAAAAAAGCAGCCCAAACAACATAAAAAATCACGTTCTACCAAAGAATTATGCGAATCGATGTAGCATGCCCTAGCAAACTTTCTACTCGGTTGCACGTGGTGTGACAATGGACAGGTTTGGTGACAAGGCGACTGTCAACAGAAAACTATGATACTTGACTACACCTAGTAAAAACAACAGGTAATATATACGAAGATAACAGATTAGAGATGCAAACAAATGTCTTTGTAAACTTTGCGTTGCAACACGTTTTCGTTGTCGTTCATGCAATCGAAACTCTCCCAAAATGAAGTACGTATATCACATGACAAACAACACAGGATTCCCCTCATCGTGGTTATATCCTGGTCACCGACACTTAGCATCTTTTGCATCCCACCGAACAAAACTTGAAGTCAATCTCCTCACTTATCCAAGCCAAGCCATGGACTACTAGTCAGGCTGTTATTTTCTCTTATCACCCCACAGAATTCAAACAAAGCCCGGTACAACGGGCGTTCGGTAAATGTGCATAAAATGTGCCAGAGTCAACCCGACAAGTCGTCAAACCTAGCAGCTTGTTACGTCGTGCTGCCACTGAACACGGGTACTGATCAGTGCATGGATAACTGGCACGATTTAGATGAGGCTATATTAAGTATCAGCAACAACATGTGACTAAGTTAGTACATGAAAAAGTTAAGCCAAATGACAATTAACCTGATACACACTCACGTGTAAACAGGTGGATGTCATAAGCATTCCTGTAGCGAAAATACTAACGTTCACAAACAACAAATCGAAGAAAGCGAATGATCCAACCAACCTTACTGCCATTGAACTTCGGTCCAAGTACAAACAATCGTTGACCGGCATAGACGCTACCGCTGAATACCCGAGCAAGTGCAACAAATTCAACATCTGTCAACGGATTTGTGGCTGACAGAGGAGCACGCAAAAGAGCCACTTTATTAGCGTTAACAGGTACGGAGGCACCATGGGTTGCATTATTAGCTGCGGGATCAGGGACATCGATAGGCACATCCATGGATGCTTTCCAGAAATGCGTGTTCTGAACCCTCGGGCTTGCGTCCGCCAAATCCATCCCATGATCTTGGTTTTTTCTGAAGAACGAGTGAGGTGAATGTATAACCGTGGCACACTGACTACCTAGTCCGCCAACGTTAAACGATTTCGGGGAAAAGTTCAACATTTCGTCATACTTATCCTGGAGGTTGGTAAAACGACTAAATTCAAGTTTTTTTCAAGTGAATTCAGTGTAGACAATTTTTGTGCAGTTCCTGCCATAACATTACTTAGATAAATGACCTTTATTTACCGCTGTAACGGCGCATTTGGGAATCATCTGGAAAGGTTGTTCCCGAGTCACGCAGATTCCGACCCGTCCCTTCGACAGTGCACTCGTGTTTCAATGAAAGCATGCAGTTCCTCATGCGACGACCACCTCAATTATTCCAAAATTGAATACATCTCTTTACTAGGGAGTCAAGCAAAGGTGAAACTGACGCCCTTCATCACTGTCAACTAATAAAGAGAGAAATCCCTGTTCAGTATCATAATGATGAGGGCGTTACAAAAAAGTGGAACCAAGAAACCTTAACGAGTCACAAATCGCTACTGTTGACATTCGTAATCACGTTGCCACTCAACGACAAAACTGAACTCGAATTGGGACAATTTATGAAACAAACGAAATCAATTAAAACAAGGGCTAATTCCATGTGTCCAAAAGCAGTAACCAGAATGAACAGTGCATTGGGGAAACCACAGTTATCAACCTGTTACAGACAGTTTCATGATTAGTGTGGCTACCATCTGGACCGGATTCCGAAGAGAACGTGCTTTAAACAGTGAACAAAAAGTGCCTAAACAAGTTCAGTGAGACCAGTTGCTTCAAACTGACTGAGAGATCCTCGTCGAACACTCTGAGCACCACTCACAAACGTAATGCCTACTTTCGATATGCACGAGTCGAAAGGTTTCCATAAGTTTCGAAACTGTGATCGATTGTCAGCATAGCACAAATGGAAAAAATTGTTTTAACTCAATCTATGTGCCTACTGGCCGGTTGCCAAACACTTATGACACATTTCTTCGTTTTCTGGAGGTTGGATACGTTTAGTGCTAGCAACCTGCTAAGTGAGAAGAACAAGGAGTTCAGTATAATTCTTCAAGATGAGTGTCATGCTGTCATCAATCCAAACGAATAGATAAGAAAACGACCAGAAGCCAAGAGATATAATGAAAGGCTACAGAAAAAAGCAGGGGAACACGCAAACAGGAATTTTGGTAATCACCACGCTACAAACCAGCGAACACTGAGGAATGCGTGTGCGGTGAGGAATGCAAACAAACTTAGGAGCAACAGAAATTTACTTGATATCAGCCTTCGGCGGCCTCGTATTTGATAGCTGCAACTTGTCTGTCCAGAACACTTTGGCAACAAACACAATAGTAGGGGCATCCGGAGAAGAGCGACACTGTTGGATGGCTAAGAAAAAGTGGAACTCATATCAACCGACTGACAAACAAGAAGCAATTTCGCATGATGATTAAAAAGAGAGGGTAAAAGTTTGTAGAACACTCGTGTAGACAGGAAACAGCGGTTTAATTTGAAAACAACACGTTTTCAGCGCAGGAATAAATTGAACGTAAACAGTAGGACCGTATTTTGTTCGGGTCTACGGTAACCAGATCCTTTGAACAGGAAAGCCTTAAGCAATCGCCGAACATCTATATGGAATTAAAACTACATTGCCTACATTGTAGCTGCAATACGTTTTGCAAACATCAACCTATAGTCACAATATGAAGGCTTCGCGAGATAGGAATTGAATGGAAAGCGGAAAACCAGCCGGTCTCAAGAATCTTCTCAACAACAACAGGGACCACGATTATTCATTGTCTGGCACGACGCATTGTCTCACACTTGCCTAAGTTCACAAATTCATATAGTACACATGAGGTTCTCTGTGAAGGAAGCATCCACATAGAGATAGAAAAACCCGTGTTTGGAAACAAGAGTTCATACTCAAGCGGTAGTGAAGATATTACCAGTGTAGCCACGAGTAAGTCGGGAGTCCGTTTGTTTCTAGCTTGATAACTGTTTGAGAAACAGCGACGTTACGAAAGAAATTCACGGCCACCTTAAAAATGGACGCGAACAGGATTGTGATGAGGTCAGGTTTGAAAATAAACCTCGGTACATTTTACTTATATAACGTGTTATAAATAGCTTCACTACCACGATTACCGCCGGAATATTGTAAACCAGCATTTTTCTAGCCACACTTACCTAAACTTGCTCCAGATTTCGCATAAGTCGGATCCAGAGCCAATCTTGAAATTTGGCTCACTGACTCACCAGGACGGGACGCCGCTGCCGAATCACTAGTACCAGACGGAATCCATTCGTAGCTCACTTGATCCCCGTAAAGCATGTGTACCGCACGATCTGCGGAGACGGCATGAACAGGGCTGGGGCAAATATCCGTGATAGTCTGTAACAAAGTTTTCCCCAGAGGAAGCCAAGCGGACAGCAGTGCACGAAGCATCCCCCGGGAATCAGTATTACGGACTGCTCGGGGATCCAGCTGTACACCAAGCTTACTGGCCATGTTGGCCAGCTCCTCCTGGCAGCCATCCACCACCAAAGTCTGGAAAAACAAAGATATTGTATTTCACTAACCACAACTACTATACACATTCATGCGATTAAGCATTCAATACTGGAGAACTCTGTTCCATGGAAGAGATTGGTAGACAGATCACATCGTTAAGAATGAGACCCGAAGGAAGTGGTTATCTACCAGAAGTCGTTGAGAAATTCAGCGAACAAAAGACGGCCGAGATCGCGAACAAAGATGATTGATAGCACTACGTTGTTGAAATTTAGTCTCCTGGCCGATGCACAACGCACAGCCTACACGACCTGATGTAAGCAGTTTGAAATGGAGCGGTTTCTTGATTGGAGAAAGTTCAGCCAATCAGTGTTGGCGCGCAAGCCGCTACAGACGGAATTATGGTCGGACCGGCGCCAACCAATTATCGGCGGCGATTAGCTGCTGTTGAATGCGTGAATGTTCCAAACAGCCGAGTTGCTAGATGCAAGGTCGTGGAAAAACGCAGCAACAAACTGGCCAATCAAAACGTGAGGAGGCCTGCCGCCTAATAACAATCGTGAATACTGTTGTTCCTCTATCGAAAAGGTGCCGCGTTTCCAATGAATTGAGAGCTTAATGCCGTCCAGACTTCTGTTCTGACTATCCTCGACTGGGTAGCTCAGTACGCGGCACCTGAGATTATCACAATTTCGTGTACGGTAGTAACACATTTACGTCAATTTAGCCATGGGAAACGGTCAGAATGAGCATACCATCTGAACTTGTGATACGCGACGTAATTAGTACTAGTGAACATAAATGTGGGACTGACGTCTACGACTAAACGCGTTACGCCATCAAGAGTAGTTTCCCAATCCGCATAGGTCACTAACGAGTGGAACGCTCTTGTATGGTGCACGAAAATTACACATTAGTTCGATTTGAGAATCGCTGTGCGTCTGTTTACGTGTATGTCTATTGATGTAAGAGTCCTGTCCAAAATGCCTACTGAACTGGGCTAAGCATACGCTCACAAGATTGCAGCACATCCCTAATAAAACAGGATTAAGGAAATAAGCAAAAAGAGTAATCAGTTCTCCACACGACTAGAGTGACACACGTACAGAAATACAGGCCTGACGGAGGAGTGGGATGGTTTTAAAAAGTGCTTGTTTCAGCAGTGAACAATGATGCCAACGGTGTTAAACCAGAAGCACTCTATCAGCAAGGGTGGTAAAATGACCATCCAAACCATAAGAAAAAAAAGGCGAATGAGATAAATTTGATCATATAGGGTGCAATTAGCAGAAAAGTGAATGTACACACTGGGAATGAAGTAAGTAAACAAGGGGGACAATTGCACTTTTCTGAGGAGTGTCATATTGGACAGAAAACAAGGCAGATGCAAAAGCACAATTTGTTCCCGGTTGGGTTGAAAATAATACACAGTAGTGTAAAAACAAGCAGTGGAGGTTGCATAAAACTTAAGTACACTAGCTGTTTAAATGGACTGAACACATACCCAGACCAGAAAATGCAGTGGCTTCGGTAACTATGCGTTACAACCGTTCACAGACATTCTATTGATGGGGAAAATAATATTACTCAGGACTACTTGTTCTTGTGGGGGCACACACAAATGACCGCAGCTCACCGTCACGTCGGTCAGTTAAATATGTGTGGGCGATCGCAAAGTCGCCAACCCAGCAGCTAGAACACAACAGCTTAATTCGACTGACCAACCACGAAACTTTAGGGATACGCGACCAAGTCGGCCGCTGGCCATTTCGTAGTTTTCCAGATTGGGGCGCAAGGTGTGGTAGACACCCAGTTGGCGCACGCAGTTCCTAGTTCAGCAACTACACATTGTAGACTTGTCACTAGACCAACTGATCTTCCGGTCCATTCATGAACAGTAGTGCTAATCTGTAGTCACACTGAAGGTGAGTAATTCTGTGGGTATTAGTGTGAACAAAAGGCTTCCAATAAAGCACATTCTTTATTGTCCAACTGATACACACCTGTGCTAACAAGTGCCAGGACATCAGTCACAAGTAATTGCCTATGTACTGAAATTAATTACAACTGCCGGCGAGTGTATAAAAGGAAGTACCTCATGACTGCCAGAAGCAAATGGATACGGAGTGTAAAGTTCACAGAAAGAACTTAGCTCCACACGACGGTCAGCAGCACAATTTTGTGCGCGAAGTTGGAATAGTGGATTTCAGTGTCTTGCGAGTTGAACTGAGCGTAGAACATAGGGCTGTCCGGACTGCCATTTTGGTTTGCTGGACTAACCGATACAGAAAAACGTCCCCTTTGCATGACAATTTCACATCATTCTTCAGCGGCACTGATTCCAGTTATTTTCTATCTACGTCTTCCACGTTTCATTTAATAGAAACCTCAGCAAGTGCTCAAATGAAAGATACCCAGTAGAAGGAATTCAGACAAAGAGTGAACAGAACAGCGTTCTCACAGTGAATTCCCCTTGAATTCCACAAGATTCATGTCTACAACTAAGCTATCCGAGCACTTCAAGCGACAGCAGATTCAATCAACAAGGTGACCCGTTATGATGTCCAACCGCACAACGTAACCATGCGCAGCGATCAATGGCGACCTATGGGAATACTACAGCCGCCCAGAAACTTTTACCGTGGACGGATGTGTCGTGTTTACCGATAGAGTAGCAGTCCGAGGTAGTCGTTAACGTCAGGTGCTCAAGCAATTCTACAGTGGGCATTCGGGAATCAGTCGTAAAAAGTCTTCGGCGCACAGTTTTGACTCTGTTCAAGCACGAACAAACAGACTGAAAAACACCATCTAAATTACACATCTTACTACCTGACTGCGGAAACCACGTGAGATGTGGACTACATTATCGGACAGCAGCTCAGATATCCAGGCAACGGCTTTACATGGAATTTGCGAGACCACTCAATGGCTAAACGTACCTAAAGAGTGTCAATGCCTACACCGGGTGACCGGAAGTCCAGGACCGACGAGAAAATAATATAGAAAGTGCCATAAACAGCCATCAGAAGTCTTCAGTTAACTCGGACTCCCAGAGATGCTGATCACAGTTCTTAGCTAACCTCTTCCGTCTTCCAAAACTACTGCTAACGGCTGAGCATCCGAAGCATACTGTAGCGAAAAAGACGTCCAATAAAGCACAATCTTTATTGTCAAACACGCTAGTTATCATGCTACGCGCGCGCTTCCCCTTATGAATCACCATTCCGGACCACAACAAACCCGAGTTTCGCTCACACGTCGTGCGCACTTCAACTCGGTTTTTGTGTGTCCGACGCCTCTTGTCAAGGCGTTTTTCACCTGCCGTTCCTCGTCCGTTGGGCGATGGCTCGTCCGATCGCCCATGCTACCCGCAATCCACCCACTATGTCCTCTGGCAGTATTCTACGACCACCTCGAGATATTGCCCCAGATTTAACAATAATCGTGCCCCCGATCTGGCTATTCATCCTATTTTGCCTAACATCATCATCATCATAGACAGCAATACATCAGTGGTNACCAGTCGGTTGCAGTGTCAGCGAATAGTGCTCGGTGTGGAAGACGACTAGCCAATGCTGTCCCCGATCCACTCGCTGTGGGCTTTTAGACGTACCTTGCTGCATCGTCCATGTATTCTGCCGAGAGTTGGAGCACCCGCACCTCCGCCTTGACAATCCATCACAATATGATCTCCGGTGTACCACTTTCAGTCGAACAGCCAAACTGGAACGTTTGCCATCATCTTTAAATAAGCGTTGCTAAAGGCATCATCATCGTCATTAACAGCAATACATCATTCTTTTTCAATGACACTTAACTGTCATACACCCACGGATAAAAAGGTGAGTCCTCGCCAGGGAGGAAAAGACGGAAGGGGAGGGGAAGAGGACCTAACTATTAAAAACAACTGCGCCTATGTCTAAACCTTGCAAACAAACGACTGAGTTGCAAGTGGAAGTGAGGCGTCACCAACAAGGCACCTTCCTTACCGTTTTTACCGCTCACGTTACTAAGTGCGCTTACTTCACAGACAACTCGAATGAAAAACGACCATGTCCAAGTCACTAAGCCGGATTAACCACTATCTCACTGAGTCCTTGGTTGCCTACTCGGCGAGCCATGAGGGCCCCGGCCCAGGAGGTGAACCCTGCCTACGGTAGTCAACCTTTGATGAACGACTTCAGCTTACTAGTCCAGGTCATCAAGTTTCCGTCTCGGACCTTACACCAGTCGGCTGCACCATCGGCAAACAGCGCTTCGCCTCTCGACTCTGAGCTAAGACCATGTATAGTAGTGCATATCGCCGTCACGGCCAGGATTAGAACTCCGGACACGCTTTCGCAAGACAACCATGGATCAAGAAGGTTACCGCCACTTGGAATTGGAGGAGGTGTGGATGCAACGCATATCAGAGGTTGACAAACACTGGAGGAAAGAGATTATCGAAGGACAGAAAATTGAAGAAGGTATGGTATCAGGACAGACAACAACGTGATTCGGGTTAACCGGAATCATTTGAATCTGTGTTGGCGAAAAGAAGTGAGATCGGAGAGAGACACAAAAGATCACCAGAAGATACGCCTACTGGTAATGTTAATAATGGCAAAATAACACATCGTGATAACAGATACCATGTGGATACTAACGATGGGCGACAAAAATTACAAAAGGGAGGATGTCATGATATCCGAAGCGAAGTAGTGGCTTAAACAGATGCAACACGGTCGAACCCGTTAAGAGGCGAGAAACGACCAACAAACCGAATATCGTTAAATCAAAAACCAACATCGTGGAATCAAAACAGATGCCACACCATTCAATGAGATCAAACAAGCTGCCAGCTAAAGAAAATAGGCGGACGAGCTGGTCAGCAGATTGAGTGTTCATCGTAAATGTAGCTCTGTTTTGCACCACAACATATTTTGATCGGAGCCAAGTCTTGATTTTGTTTTCACAGAAGATCATTCATCAGGTAGGTTTCATCATCAGATTTATGGGTTTATGACGACATTAATCACTGGTCCGAAAAGCAGCCCAAACTGCCAGCGTCCCGCAGTCAACGTAGTGCTTGCACCCACACTATAGCTAAGTTACCGACCTTGATTTACTTTACTGGTGAGTGTCATTAAATTATTGGGTCCTCCACTTTTTTTGTCACTATTATTCTCCCTCTAGCATATTCATCCTAGTCACTGCTGCACTGAATAGTAGCTCTGTTCACATCACCCTGGTCAGGCTATTGGCCGGTTGTGCACGGAGTGGAACAGGTTTGTATTCACTAAGACCGGTTTTCGACCGCCAAAAGAATCGATGGACGGATAGGTTTAGAACGCAAACAAGAGATGAACGTTAAAGATTTTAATTAAGAAAAATTAGTAAACACGAGAATTTTTGTTAAGGACTGGGGACACGTGTCAACAACGACATCAGCTCTGGTGATAGACGAGCATACACCCGAAGCTTGGGGGGAAGTACAGATGACCATAACAACAGTTTTACTCTACGATAAGATCCATGGCAGCTCTGAGTGAAACAAAACTGTCGAGATGTTTGTCTATAGGACTTGATAGGCAATGGTGCATTTTTGGGCATGCATCCATATGGCACGTCGGTGTGGAAGTAGGCGGAGCACATTACAAACCTACGCGACAAACCAGTGTGTATTCGTTCTTTAAGTACGTCTGCTCAGACTATGCCATATAGCCCTTCTTTATTCGTCGGGTTATCGCTAGCGTGGGTAACAAATCCTGTTCTACTCTAGAGCTGTTCTCTGTTGACGTCACAAAACCCGTCAGAAGAACCTGGTCCAATAAGCTCACGTGTGAAGCGATACAAGGTGAACTCATCTTAGAAGTCCTCATACAGTGTCCATGACACAAAAGTCTAACTACTTCGGCATCAGGAGATATGCTTATCTAGTGTGCAACAGATATTTAGGAGTGATTCGCGGTAACAATGCACACAGCTAAGTAACTTCAAGTTACTTTCAAGGGCAGAAATGCATTCTCTGCACTTAGCAGCTTTTCCGGTTGGTCGAGCCACCATATTGACGTTACTGTATCAGTGCAGTGTGTATTTGCTTAGTTATCTGACCGCTGTTCAACGAACTATATTATAACAGTATCCAGTCAAGAATCAGAGCAGAATGAGCAACGTGAACACGACACCAGAAATAAATGTACGAAGAAGCATCAACACAACATCTCACCTGATAAGCTTTCCATAATGAGTCTAAGACTAGTTGGACAAAAACCGGTTTTCGGCTTTGTGTGTGCGCGCCTTGTTTGAATATAGTCTTCCCCGTCCGACTCCCACCGGCTCGGCTAATATAAAAATCCCCCCAAATGACCTGCTTCAACTCGTCCACGGAAACATCCAAGCGTTTGGACCAAGTGGGCAAAACGTCCATAGGCCGAAAACCCCAAGTATCCACGGCCGAGGCGAAGACTACGTTACCACGGTCAGGAGAAAAGTAGAGGTGGGAGTCATCTGTTCCCTCCAGAGGATCAATCAAATCGTACGTCATGTGCTGTGTACAGGACATCGAATCAGACAGCTGAGATAAACGGAGGATATGACAAAAAACGAGGGTACAAGATCGTGGCAAGCAGTTGTACATAGCCGTATGAATCATTTGAGTACGAGAGAGAAAACAAATGCGTGCTTCATGTGGCTCACCAAAACGAACGATATAGACTGAGATCAGGTGAACATGTAACCATACTGTGTATGTTGTAGGAAGCCGTTCAAATAACGGTTACAAGCCAATTAGCATGCAATAGGAGGAGAGTTACAACGATTAAATGTTTGTCTGATTCAATCCTGTTCACAGTTAGACAACCGGAAACGCACCATTTGTGTGTGAAAGGCGTGGCATGAGAAATAGAACCGAGGTGAAGAAAGACTTGGTGGGACAACAAAAACCAAAAGAATTTTAACTGAGAAGACAGCAAACCGACGAATTTACAAGCTCCAAGTTCACACCTGTGCACAGAACAGAAAATGATCTGATTGTAGCTTTTGCACTCAGCAAGACTCTTCAGCCAAGCTGAAATCACGGAACGTGCTGAGCAACACATTAATGGAAAAGTTGATCAGCACAAGTTGAAAACACTTATGATAGCTGCTTTTGCACTCAGACTGACTTTTCAGATCGTCTATTTTGAGGAGAAGCACTGGACCCCAAAGTGGCCTTTGAAAGAGCTCGTCAGTAATGCAAGTCCCTGCCATAACTAGGATATGTAATATGATTCACGTTCATACGAAGTAGCCGTGGTCATGGCTACACTAATGGTCTCAGATCGGGCACGACTGACTCAATACACCTAACCATCAAGCTCACTTTCTTCCATCGCCACGAGAAGAAACTAGCAAACGCGGTTTTGTACGACGAATCTAAGTACTGAAAGAGCCTACAGTTTTGATACCAAGATCGGTCGCCAACAAACGTTTAACAATTGACGAACGTATGCCAGAACTTCCGTCAATATGTCCAACATAACTGACTCCGCAGTTACGTACGAATTCACGTGAGTACGCAAGCCGTCTAAGTAGTAGTGTTGTATCATAGGCAGCCTCGTTCGTGAGTATTATTTAGTGCGTATATTCGGGATTTAAAGGGCAGGTCTCAACGCCAGGAAGACGATGGAGCAGAATCAACGATGGGAATGGGGTATACACACTATGGGAGAAGTGTCACCAGGGCGAATGACAGTACACTGCTGCTCAATGCGTATGAACGCACATGAGCCATGCAAATGAGTGTACGCGTTCGTGGTAATATTGTGGCGGGTGACCAAGTCGAGGGTTGGAGTATCCCAACTCTCGGCAGAATACCTCAACGCGGCAGGGAGGTACGTCCGAAAGCAGATCGGGGACAACATGGGCAATTGGACAAGCCATCACTTAATGAGATCGGACCAACGAACGAGACATGGCAGGCAAAATGGGATGGATGATCAGATCGGGGGTGCGACTATTCTAACACTTAGCGGAATATCTCGACGCGGTCGAAGAATACGGCCAAAGCCCACGGTGGGTAGATTGCGAACAACATGAGCGACCAGACAAGGAATGGTAGGCGAAAAACCCCGACAGAAGGCGGCGGCTACACACAAACCCGGCCGTAGTGCACACGAAGTTTGAGCCGGAACCGGGAGTGTAATCGACTGGAGTTCCGCTTCATGAACGCGAGCGCGCGGGTGGCATGGTGGCCAGTGAGTAAGACATCATCATCGTCATAGACAGCAATACATCAGTGTTTCACACTAATGCTTAAC